>JAQZBX010045064.1:0-21167 GCA_029593785.1 Cabassous unicinctus
TGAATTTATATATCATTTTACAAATATTGGTATGTACTGTGAAAAATTTTGATTTTTACTAACAGTAAAAAAAAAAAGGCATTTTGTGGGGAGCTGTTGTAGCTCAATGGTTGAGTACCAGCTTCCCACATACAAGGTCCTGGGTCCTGGGTTCAATCCCTGGCCCCAGTATCTAAAAAAAATAACAACTATATAATAAAATTTTTAAAAAATTATTCCCTATTGAAAAAAATCTGTGTCTACAATAAAAAAACTCACAGACATAATGTAGTAATATATAGTGAGTTTCACACGCTAATAAACATAAATTCTGAAGATTAATTAGCTAGAAACCTAATTAGACAATTCACTGAATAATTAAAATGGCAATTGGATATATGGAAAAAGAAAATTAGTTCAACTTCATTACCAATCATAAACATGAAAATAAGATCATGAGAAAGAAAGCCTGCCATTTTTTTGTGTGTCTTCTTATATTTTTTATTTTTAAAGAAGCTTTAGATTGCATAAATATTACATTAAAAAATAGGAAATTCCCATATGCCCCACCTTTTCTCCCTCCCACATTTTCCTACATTAACAGCATCCTTCTTTAGTGTGGTAGATTTGTTACAATTGATGAACGCATATTGAAGCATTGCTACTAATGGTGAAGTATAGTTTACAGTATAGTTTTCACTCTGTCCCACACAATTTTATAGGTTATGACAAAATGTATAATGGCCAATATCTGTCATTGCAATGTCATGCAGGACATTTCCAATATCCCAAAATTGCCCCTATGTTACATCTATTCTTCCCTCTCCTTCACCTGAGAATGTCTGGTGTCCACTGCCTTTAAATGAATGACAACATTTCTTCCATTGCTATAATAAAAATAAATCTAATTTGGTCTTTTGTTCATTCCCCAATCTTGTGGATTTTGGGATAGTGGTGACCATTCTGTTTCTAAATGAGAAGGGGCTTAGATGGATGGAACTCCCTTGCTTACAGTTTCTGATACTCTCTTTTCATTGAGTGGTGTCCATCATCATCTCCTTGCAAATTGTCCTGGGTTAGTCCAATGAACTGGAAAGTAGTTGTTGCAACGTCTGCTGAGATTCAGGGCTCATCTGGCACCAGAACAGACTAAAGATTTATTAGAACATTTTAATGTACAACCAGGCAAGGCTACCTGAAGTCTTCTTCCATACTGTTCTGTATATCTGTTTGGAGACTCTGCAATGTCAACCCTCTCACAAAGAAATGGAGAAAACATTGGGCCAGAAAATTGGGCTAGAATGTCTGGGACAGGGTAAATGGATATCTTCTCTTTATTTACCCTAGGATAACCTTGTTTTTAACTCTACTTCCTGTGGATTTGGTGACTTGTATCTCCATATTTTGCTCCACTTCATTTACCCTCATCTCTCATTTATTAGTCAACTCATGTCCCTCATTATTGGAATCATCAGAGAATATTGTTTTAAAGGTAAATTTGTTTAACTGTTCCCTTTAATATACATTCTCTTCAACACTTGAGGTCTTTGTTTTTTTTAATAGCTGCCAATCTAATAGGTGTAAGATTATATCTCATTGTAATTTTGATTTGCATTTCCCTAATAGCTAGTGATGTTGAGCATCTTTACATGTGCTTTTTAGCCATTTGTATTTCTTCTTTGGAGAAGTGTCTATTCAAATCACCTGTCCATTTTTTAAATGGGTTGTTTGGGTTTTTATTTTCAATATGTAGGATTTCTTTTTACATGCTTGATCTTATGCCCCTATGAGATAGATGGTTACCAAATATTTTCTCGCACTGAGAAAGAGCATAGGCTGCCATTTACTTTCTTGACAAACTCTTATGAAGAACAAAAATTTTTAATTTTGAGGATGTCCTATCTATCTATTTTTTATTGGTTGCTTGTGCTTTGCACGTAAAGTTTATGAAATGATTTTCTACTTAAAGATCTCATGGATGGTTCCCCACATTATCTTCCAAGATCTTTATGGTCTTGGCTTTTATATTTAGATCTTTGATCAATCTTGAAGTAATTTTAGTATAGGGCATGAGATGGTGGTTCTTTCTCATTCTTTAGAATAGGGTTATTGTAGCAGTTAATATTGTTTATGAGCTCCAAAAATAGATATTGGATTATATTTGTAAACTGGTCTGTTCCTCTGGGCATATTAAAGTGTATTAAATTCAGAGGTTTCACTTTTACTTGAATAAATTATGATAAAGGCTTTGATTCATCCAGGTTAGTAGGATGTTGAGTCTCCACCCCCTTGGTGGGCAGGCACTCACAGTGAAAACAAGGAAGAGGAGAGAGTTGGAATATTGATCCTGGAGCCCTGGGAAGTAAACACACAAGAGAAGATCATAGAGGAATAGAGACAGCTCCATAGACATGGCAGAGGCACCAGGAAGATAGAGAGCCTGACAGTCTACCACTGACCTTGTGGAGAGAACAGAGAATCTGTTCCCAGAGAGAAATGAGCTCTGGGAGAGAGATGAAACTTATCCCAGACTAGAGGTAATATCAGAAGAAGCTGGCACAATGGAGCCTTAAGAGGAAGAGGAAGGCTGAACCTTCACAAACATCATCGACAATCTTGCTCAACACATAGCAAATGACCTTGGGTGAAAAATTACCTCTTATGGTTGGAGAGAGACAAAGTCTTATGTCAGCCTAGAGCTGAGAACAGAAGAATCTGGGACTCCTGAGACTTAGGAAGAACGGGAAAGATGAGCCCCAAGAGAGACCAGCAGCCATCTTGCTCCAACCCATGGCAACAGACTTTGGTGAGGGAAGTAACTTACACTTTATTGTCTCCTTGTGATGTAAGCTTCTGCCCCAAATAAATACCCTTTATAAAAGCCAAGAAATTTCTGATATTTTGCATCAGTGCCCCTTTGGCTGACTAATACAGATAATTCAGTTCTCCAAGCACCACTTGTTGAAGAAGCCATTCTCTCCAAGTTGAGTGGGGTGCATGGCCTTGTTGAATATCAGTTGACCATATTTGTGAGGAACGATATCAGAATTGTCAGTTCTGTTCCATTGGTCAGTATGTATGTTCTTGTGCCAATACCATGCAGTTTTGACCACAATAGATTTGTAGTATGAATTAAAGTCAGGTAATTTTATTCCTCCAATTTCAGTTTTCTTTTTCAATATATCTTTGACTATTCAGGGCCCCTTGCCCTTCAAAATAAATGTCATAGTTAGCTTTTCGAATGCAGTAAAAAAAAAATTTGCTGTTGCAATTTGTATTGGGATTGCTTAAATCTGTAAATCAGTTTGGGTAGGATAGACATCTTAATGAGGTTTAGTCTTCTTATCCATGAACAGGGAATATTTTCCTATTTATTAGGTCTTCTTTCATTTCCTTTAACAATGTTGTGTAGTTTTCTCCATACAAGTCCTTTACATCTTTAGTTAAGTTTCTTCCTAGGTATTGATTCTTTTAGTTGCTATTGTAAATGGATTTTTTCTCTTGATTTCTTCATCAGATTGCTCATTATTGGTGTACAGAAATTCTACTGATGTTTGCATATTATTCTTGTATCCTGCCACTTTACTGAACTCATTTATCAGCTCTAGAAATATTGTTGTAGACTTCTCAGGGCTTTCTATGTATAGGATCATGTCATCTGCAAATGAGAAATTTATACTTCTTTCTTTCCAATTTGGATGCCTTTTACATCTTTTACTTGCCTAGGTGCTTGAGCAAGTACTTCTAACACAATGTTAAATAAGAGTGGCAAAAGTGGGCATCCTTGTCTTGTTCCAGATCTTAGAGGGAAAGTGTTTTGCAGAAGATTTAGATGAATCCAGAATAAATATGTGTTCTTGAGTGAAAAGTGAAGAGTAAAGGATCTTCAGAAGATATAAACATAAATATGAATATATAATTTATTGATTGATCAGTTTCCAGTTGTGTGTAATATTTTAATTTACTCCTTAATTTCAGTGAATTTTTCATGGAAATAGAAATAAACAAAGTATACAAATCCTAATGTATACCATTTCCTGGAGTTTTCCCATATGATGGTTCTCATGTAACCAAAACTCTAATCATGAATATGAGCAAAAAATTCATGTGGTCTTCATTCCTCTTAATCACTGTGGGTGAAAACTATTATAATCAGTAAATCCATATTTATAAATTGTCATAATTAAACTCTGACTAATGTGATTTCTTTTGCACAAGAGATTCATCTATGATGTTGTGTGAATTTGTAATGTCCTCTTTCTAATATATTTCTACTGTAGAGTTTTCTTTTTTATTAATAAAATGTTTTTCATTGTAATACATTTATATATATATCTTTATATTAATTACATATAATACATTGCCAAGAATTATTCACATACACACACACACACATATATTGCAGGAATCCATCCTGCAAAGTCTTGAGGGAGTCTGTCCAGCAAAGCCTTCAAATGGCATAATGAAATTACTCTGAACATGGAGGTTGAGAGATGTCAGATGGAGAACAGTTAAAGAAGATATCCTCTAGAGTTGATCCCCATCATGTCTTTTATTCAGAATTTTTTCACTGTCAAGATCAAGGTGAATGTACAGGGGAGCAGGCAGGTATCATGCACCTGAGTGGTCATAAATAACATCATAAGAATTCAAGGCTGAAAATGGGGAAGTAAGATTACAGAAACATTTGATGATATATGTAGGAGAGATGGTGGGAGATAAGGAAGATAAGATTAGCAGTAAACTTCCTGTTTATGGCAGGAACTGATAGTGGTGATTTCTCTGTGTGGGCAGAGAAACAGGCTTCCAGTTATTTCTTAGATGTAAATATCAGAGGTTTCCCACAGAAGAGAATTGTGATTAATATCACAAATACAAGAAGGTCATTCTATGTGCTAGAACAAATGTATACCATTACTGCAAGATTGCTAGAATGTGGAGAAACATGAGAAAAATACAATTAATATAACCTATGGACTATAGTTAGAAACAATACTGTATATTAGTGCAGCAATACCAAAGATGTACTGTGTCAATAATGGAGGGTATGGAAAAAATATGCCAAATGTATGCTATAGACCATAGTTTTGATAATACTCTGATGATATTATCTCATAATATGTACTAATTATTCAACCCAATGGTGTACATTGGTGGAGGGATGTTGTATCAGAATACCACACATGTACATAATCATTTTGTATGTTTACAACTTCTCTAATAAAAATACATTTTTAAAAAAGTCAATTGACAATATATCTGTAGGTCTATTTCTGGATTTTTAATTCTGTTCCATTAGTCTATGTCGATCTTTTGCCAGTATCATGCTGTTTTGATTATTGTAGCTTTGTTGTACATTAATATTAGGAAGTGTGAGTCTTCCAAATTTGTTGTTCTTTCTCACAATTGGTTTGGATCTTCTGTTTCTCTAAGCAGTCCATATGAATATGGTGATCTGCTTTACCATTACCTCAAAACAGTCACAATTTTATAAACTTGTAATTACTTTATAAATCATTTTGGATCTTATTGACATCTTAAAAATATTGTTTCCAATCCATGACATGGGATTCTTGATAAATTATTTAAGACTTTAACTTATCTTACCAAAATTTTGAAGTTATCTTTACAAATTTTTTATATCCTTGGCTAAAATCAATCCTTGATATTTTTAAAAATTTTTATTGACGTATATTTTTCATACATGAATATGCATAACATCAGTGTATAGTAAAAGTTGTGAACTCATAAAACAAACGTGCATAACATCATAAAATGGTCCCATATGTGAATCCACCACCAACACTCTGAAGGGTGGTGGGAATGTCATGAAGCATGGGAAAAATTCAACTGGTGTGACCTATGGACTGTGTTTAACAGCAATACTGTAATATTCATGCATCTATGCCAAAGACAATGGGGGAATATTGAAAACGTGTACCAAATGTAGGCTATGGACCATGGTTGATGGAATAGTCTGATGATATTATCTCATAATTTGTAACAAACTTTCCACCACAGTGTTGTGTGTTGATGAAGGGGTGTTGTATGGTAATTCTACACATTTTACATGATTGTTTTGTATTTTCACAACTCCTGTAATAAAATATATTTTAAAAAATAATGGGGGGGGGTTGGTGGAAAATACAAATGTAAGATATGGACTATAATTAGTAGTAAGATTTTGATGATATTCTTTCATAATTTATAACAAATGCCTCACAAAAACTTTGATATTTTATTTTTTGTAATGCTATTGTAAATGAGATTGATTTCTTAATATACCCTTCAGATTGTTCATTGCTAGGGTAGTGAAATGCAGTTCCCCCATGCTGTCTGGGATTCCAGAGGGTGGTAGTAGAAATAACAGTGTTTTAGGTTCAGGCCACTGCCATATCCTGGATACAATAACCATGAAGTATATTGTTAGTCAAGAAACATAATTCCCTCTAAACTGTAATTTTGCACTCTTAAAAAATCAAATAAAAAAAGTAAGTACCTAAGCAACAGCTCTGATTATGATGGCCTGTCTACCCAGACCTGTGGTTGTTGCAATTAGAATTCCATTATCAGCCCTGGATTAAGTTAGGGTTTGTGAGGGAAAATGACCTCTTGTCTGGCCCCACAATCCTTGCTTGGGGCAGGTCCCAATAATGTCACAATTAGGGGGTCAAGGTAATACCTGGGGGAGAAATAAAGTTGATTTTTGAGTTTTAATCTTGTACCCCTACTTTGCTTAAATAGGTTATAAGCTCTAGTAGTTTGCTTGGACATTCTTTTAGATTTTCTATATATTAGAGTATGCAATCTATGAATAGATCTTTTTTCTTTATTTTTTTAGTTATTCAGGTTTAGCATTTTTATTAACAACAAATATATAGTATCCTCTCCAATTGGTAAGCATTTCCTTTTGCCTTTTGTATAGAATTTCTTTATTTTTAATTTTTAAAAAGTCTCTTCCTTTCCAATTTGTACATCTCTTTTTCTTGCCTACATTCTCCAGCTAGAAGTTCTTTTAAAATGTTGAATAGCAGTTGCGGTTTTCATAAATGGAATTTGTTATATTCAGGAAGTACTATTTTATTTATAGGGCAAATGTATTTTTCTACAGTATAGACCATTTTTGATGTCACAACGCAAGTCTCAATAAATCTTAATATATTGAAATTATATAAAGTAACATCTTCAACCACAATGAAGTGGAACTAGAAATAAATAACAGAATGAATACTGGAAATTTCCAAATATTTGGAAATTGAACAGCACATCTTCAATTACAAATGGTTTAAAGAGGAAATGACAGGAGAAATTAAGAATGAAAATGAAAATAAAACATATCAACAATTATGATATGCAGTAAAGACAGTGACAGAGTAAAATGTATAGATATGAATGCCTATAGATCTAAAGAAGTTATATTAAAAATTAGTTACCTAATTCACATCTTGGGAAACTAAGAAAAGAAGAGCCAACTAATCACATATCTAACAAAATTAAAATTTGGTGGAGATAACATAGAGAGTACAAAGATAACTAAGGGAACCAACAATACAAAAAGTTTGATTCTCTGAAAAAAAATAAATAAAATTGAGAATCCTTAGTGAGAATGACATAATAAAATAAAAGAGAATGTGTAAATACCTAAAATCATAAATTAAAATACAGAACTAATAGAAATAAAAAATTTTATAAGGGATTATGAGAAACAATTTTTGCCAAAAAGTATGCAATATAAATAAATGGAAAAATTAGTAAAAATACAAAAACCACCTAATTGACTCAAGTAGAAATAATTCTCAAATCCCTATAACAAGTACAGATATTGAAATAGTAATCAAAATCTTTTTTACTAGGGAAATTAGAGGACCATATTGACTCCCTGTTAAATTGATGTAAATGCTTTTAAAACTATTCCAAAAATTTCATGGGGTAGGAAAACTTCCTAACTCATTGTATAAGGCCAGAATTGCCCTGACAGTAATCATAAGAAAAGCAAATTATAGACCAGTTTCCCTTATGAAAACACCTGGATGATCTTGAATAAAATTCTAGCAAACAGCATCCAACAGCATGTTAAAAAGATTATTCTCCAAAATTGTTCAAGAATTAAAGAATGTTTCAACAAACAAAAATCAATCAACATAATGCACTTTGTCTTAATTTGCCAAAGACACTGATGCAAAATTACCAGAAGTGGCTTGGTTTTTATAAAGGGAATTTATTTGGGGTGAAAGCTGACAGTCCCAAGGCCATGAAATGTCCAAATCAAGGCACATTCAGAGATGCTTTCTCAAGAAATGCCAGCTATCGGTAGAACCTGGAGTCTTGCCACATGGCAAGGCAAGATGGCAACCAATCTCTGCCAAGTTCCCTGCCTCACATTTCAGGCTTACCTTCTCCTAGATTTCAGCTGGGAACACACAGGAATATGGCTTGTCTCTTCCTGGGGCTCTTTCCGCTTCTCTAATGATTCCAGCCTCCTGCCCCTCTCTGAGCTGTAGGTGATCTTGGAGTCCTCTTTTCCATGGAAGGGACAAAATGGCATCTGTCTTCTCTGTGCTTTTACTTCCAGTTCTCAGTTTATATAAGACCCCAGCAAAAGGTCAGATATAGACCCTTGATCACACCTCACTATTTTATTCCAGTTAAAAGAATTAAATTAAATCAAGTGATTTAACCAAAAGATATCTTAATGCAATCTAATGTAATGTTTTCATGCCTATAGGAGTGGATTAGTTCTAAGAACATGATATTTTCTGGGACATACAAAATAACTTCAAACTCTCACATACTGCATAACTAGAACAAAAGAAAAAGCATATTGCTATCACATTAGATGCAGAAAATACTTTGACAGACTGCATCACACTTTCTTAATATAAACATACAGAAAATTAGAAATGGAAGGGAATTTTACTTTATTTTTAATATAAACTTCCCATCATTATGTTTACTTACAAAAAATAAATTAAAATTTTAAATATTTTTAAATTTAATGTAAATTAAACCATGTTTATATATCTTTTCTCTCTCTTATTTTCTTTGCTTGACATTTTGCTTGTGATATTCATCCAAATTTTTAAATTTAATTACAATTTATTTTCATGTTTACATATTCAACATTCTATAGATGGGTGCCTTTCATCCTTGAAAGTTGTGAACAATCCCACCACCATTGGTATATATGTGTCCAAAATAATTGAAATGCAGTTTTTAGGGCTTACCTATGAATCAAAGAGTATGTGAATTTTAAAATTTGCTTGGTAAAGCCAAACTGTTCTCCAAATAAGTTGTATTAATTAAACACCTTCCTGTAAGAGTTCCTTTTAATTTACAACCGTAAGTAATATATTCTTTGTGATTTTTAAAAGTCTGCTGGTTTGATTAGTATGGAGTTCTTTATACTTGTGGCTTTACTTTGCCTATCTAAGAATAATAATGATAATTTGCAAATATTTAAGTTTTTCAATCATTTTATTTCCTCATTTCAGTAACTGCATTAAATTATTTTGCTTTTTTTGTTTTTAATTTCAATAGGTCTAGTGTTTTCTCAATGAAATTTAGAATTCTATTATACAATCTGGCTACAGATCTTTTTAGAGATGCATATGTGACAAAAATAGTGTCCCCTTTCTGGACTGGATTTTCACCTTCTTAATGTTGACATTTATGAACAGTTATCAATTGAATTAGTTTATCCATTTATACCAGGCCTTTTCATCTTGGTTAGTGTTTTTATATCTTGTTAAATAAATTCTGCAATAAAGAAGATATACGTCTATGTTATCTTTGAAAATTTTCCCTTAAAATATTATTCTATAACAAACCTGGATTTCCTTTATATATATTATGTGTGATATCAAATTTATTGATTCCTTCAATATACATTGAATTACTGTATACTTTATTGGGAATAGAAGCACATTCTCCAACTGTTATGCAAAGTTTTAATTGTCATACAAATAATCACATTATTCATGACTCTATTTCTGGATTGTCTGTTCTACCCATATATCCCTTCCACAAAATTCAACATGAAAAAGCCATCTCAATTAATGAAAGTGAAATCAGACCACCCTCATTGGTTTAGTTAAAGGATATCTTGAGAATTTTTATCTTTGATAATATATTTTCCAGTGAAATTAATGCATTGTCAATTTTCACTACAAATAAGGTGGTTGAATTTCATTGAATGCACAAATTAAATTGAAGATATTCAGCATTCTACTTATTGAACTGTGAAAGCACTATGTTGACTAGCTTTGAAAACTATGTAAAATACATGCTTTGCTAATTGATATCCTTACATTGACTTACAGTTAAGGTGAAAACAAAGAACACAATTAGTGAACTGTGAAAACAGACTCCATTTGAAGATGGCTACAAATTAGCTTTTCTCTTGCTGACATAAACATAGCATATATTAACAAAATTATCAAGGCCCATACTTGTTTCTGCCATGGAGGAAAGCCAGGCAATAAGGAGAGAATTCTGTGATCTCCCATTGGAGAATGACGTTATATGGGGTGTAAAGAAATTCAAGCATAAGGGTGTTTTCAGTAAGAAGGTAAAAATTGTAGTTAACATATGAAAAAGACTGGTAGCTCTATGGTGTCCACACTTAGTAGAGTAGAACAGTTAGAAAATAAACAAAGATATAATCAAGTCAAATAGATTACTGATAAGACAAATGTCATCAAAGGAAAACTCACACACTACCCTCAATGTCTTTTCCAGCAAAGAAGCCTGATAATAATTGGAAAACATAGAGGAATAATTTATGTTTAAGTACAATGATGAAAACAATGCAGAAAATCATAAGCAATTAGTGGAGCTGAACATATGGGTGAACAGAACATGTGGGTTTGATGCTAATAAATGCAGACCACACAGAAGATAAAATCACAGTTATGCCATGGTAAGGGGTGTTGAAGAGAATTGTGTAGGCCCAAGATTGCACACACTGAGAAGTGAAATTGAGTCTGTAAACTGCATAAAGGTGATTTCAATGAATTTGTCTACTCAAGTTACTGAATAAAAAGCAAGTGAACAAACAATATAATCAAACCAAAAAAAAAAAAAAAGTCAGTGTCCAGTGTCTAATTTTCAACAAAAACTTCAGACATGCAAATAGGAAATAAGACCCATAAACACAAAAACACACACTATCATGTAAAAAGCATGTGATAGAATCTGCCCTTTAAGGTCCCTTGATGTTGCACTTAAAAGACATTAAAGCAGACATTTTAAATAGATTCAAAGAACTAAAAGCAACCATGATGAAAGTAGTAAATGAAAATACAATGAAAATATATTATCAGATATTAACATATCAAATATGCATAAACAGAATTTTTTATATTTTTAAATTTAAAAAGAAAACTTAATAAACTTGATGTTAATTATGAAGTTAAAAATTATAATAACTGAAATGAAAAATTCCCTCAATGTATTCAACAATTTATGTGAGTGGTACTAATAAATAATCAGAGAACTTGAAGCTTGAATGATAGATATTAAGCAATATGAATAACAGAAAATAAAAGAAAAATAAGGTAAAGAATAAAAAAGACATGTAGGAAATGACTAATTGTACCAAATATAATTAACTGGATTTTCAGAAGTAGTTCAGTAAATGGAGTAGAAAAATTATTTATATATACCATTGCTATCCTTCCAAATTTCCTTATAAGCATGAATCAATCCATCTACAAAGTTTAGTGAACTCCATGTAGAATAAAGCAAGGAGACCCATGCTTAGATATGTCACAGTTAAACTTCCTAATATAAACCAAATAGAAGATCATGAAACCAGGAAAGAAAAACATCTTATGATATTTATGGAACCCCAATAAGATTACAAGTGACTTCTCATCAGAAAAAAATGAAGCCAGGATGCATTTGGAATGCATTTTTAAATACTAAAACAAACAGACAAAAACAACTGCCAACCTAAGATTTTATATACAACACAGCTATCTTTCAATGATAACAGCAATTTAGAATTAAACTATGATATATAAAGATATATAACATCTTGAAAGTCATCAGCTTTGTCACTACAACAGGAAAACCTTGAATAATTAAATATCCATGCCTTCTGTTGAATTTATCAGAATTGTGGTTTTGGGATAAATTGCCACTCCAATATATATGGGGCAGTAAAATACACAGAACTGTAGCTGATATTTTATTGCTGAAAAGAAAGCTGTGGAACCATACATTTGTAGAAAACCTACAGAGTAATGAAAAACAATTGGTGTATGTGAGCATGGGATAGCTTGTGACTGACAGACAGATGGGAATGATATCTTTGTGGTCTCCAACACTATCATGTTTATTACAAATAGGAATCCTATCATACGCTCAGAGTGAAACTTTGAGAGCCATTGTTAAATACACTCAGAGGTTTTTCTATAAACAAGGTATACTAACCTGAACAAAAATAAATGAAATTAAAAGTTTATTAGCAACTATTCCAACATAATGAAATATTCTTTACTCAATTCCACCACCTCTAGCCTTTTCTTTTCATAAACAATTACCAATTGTGATTCAGTATTGCAACAGTAGATTACTGCTGAAAGATATTCAAGACACAGTTCTATATCAATTCTTACAAAGCTCAAGGCAACATGGAAGGCAAAACAAGAGATTTATAGTAATTTGAAACCTCTGGCATAAACAACTAGAGGAAACCTTACCGAAGACCAATGTCCAACAAGTTTAACATAAAACATCACTATAAATGTCTGTTTAACTCAGTAATTCTTATCTAATACATCATGATTGGATTTTTCTGTTTTCCAGAGCTACTATGACAATACTACACAATGGGAAGACTTTCAAATAATAATTATTGGCTTACAGTTTCAGAGTCCAGAAACCTCAGATCAAGGGGTCAGCAAGATTATGCTTTGTCTCAGAGTCTATAGTATTCTGGCACTGCCTTGTCTCAATACTTGGTTGTTTCTTGGCTTATGTCTCCTTTCTCATGGCAATCTCTGCCTCTTTGACTTTGCTCATTACATTCCAAAGAATTCCATCTTCTTTCTTTAAGGATTCTTGTAATATGGTTTAAGACCCACATTGATTCATTTGGCCACACCCAAATAGAATATCAGAAGATTATATTAAAAAAAATGAATACACACCATTGCTTACTTTAGCATATTAAAATTATTATTTACAAATGTGTCCATGAACACTGGAGAACATATTAAGATTCAGGGCATGTCTTTTGTTGGGGTACTCCTTTCAATCCATTGCAGTCCTCTTCAGGAAACTAAATGGCATGTTTTCCAGAAGCAAAGTGCATACACCTCTTCCCAATAGCCATAGCCTTAAGTCACTTCAGTAACAATTCTGAGTCCAAAATCTCCTCAAAATAAGTTATGGGTTTGAGCTTTCCAGGGACAGAAATCATGTCCATCTATGGATTTGATAAACCTATTTGATAAATTCTTTGATTTCTCAATAAAGTGGTGTTTCAATTAAAAGATAGACATTCCCATTACAGGTGAAATTAGATGAAAGGAGAACAGATGTGATTGGACCCACAAAGGTCTGAAATCTAGTAGTGCAAACTCCATAAAATTCTAAGGTCTGAATCAGAAAATAGGCTCTGAATATGTTAAGACTAATCATAATCTATGTACAAGTTGACTTACACAGAGCATGTGGTTATTTATTTAGTTACTCTAAGCTTTGACTGATTTTAACAAATGAACATATTATGTTCAATTCCTCACCATTTTTGCAATATGAAATATACTGTATATTCCCATAAAGTATAAAGCTATTTTTACCATTATCTTCATTTCTTTTCAATAAAGACAGTTTTCTAGGAATTTGTTAAACATAAAGGAAGTTTTCTAATCCAATTTTCAACAAACTCTATATCCAAAGTATAATTATTCTCATAATAATTATCAACAATTAATACTGAAAAAATCTCTCTAGAAGTTGCAGAAATCAAATTTAGGCCACAGTTTATATCATATTAAAGTATAAATTATTTCACCTCATAGATGAGGAATATATGCTAAAATTATATGTAAGCTATAATATACACTATAGACCATGACTAGTAGAAATACTTCAATACATGTTCATCAATTTGTAACAAATGTGCCACACTAATGAAAGATGTTGCTAATATGGGAAAGTGTGGGAGGGATAAGGGGTGGGGTATAAGGCAGTCCTCTATATTTTTGATGTAACATTTACATATTATAAATCTTCTTTAAAATTACTCTGTATGTTGAGAATCACCTAAGAGACATGTGGATTCTCCTTCCCAAATGAAAGAAAATCTTTCCCTCCTTGCTTCCTTCCAAAACATACAAAGTCACTTCTGAAAGAGCTACAGTGGTAAAAATACCATGGTATGTGCATTAAAGTAGACATATAGACAAGTGGAACTAAAGTGATTGTTCAGAAACAGATCCTCACATCTCTGCTCAAGTGATATTTGACAAGTCTCTCAAGACTATCCAGCTGGGGCAGAAGACTCTATTCAACAAATGATGCTGGAAGAACTGGATATTCATAAACAAAAGACAGAAAAAATTAAGTCAAAATGGATGGAAGACCTAAATATAAAAGCTATAACCATAAAAAATCCTAATAGAAAATGTATGGTAACATCTTTAATAACTGGTGGAAGTTGGTGGTTTCTTAAACCTTACACCTAAAGCACAGGCAATGAAAGAAAATATGGATAAATGGGACTTCCTAGAAATTAAATAGTTTTATGTTTCAAAGGACTTTCTCAAGGAATGGAAAAGGCAGCCTACTTAATGTGAGAATATATACCAATAAGGGTTTGATTTGATCCTCTCAACTCAATAATAAAAGGAAAAACAATACAATTTTTAAAAAATAGATAAAAGACCTGAATAGACATTTTTCCAAAGACAAAATGCAAATGGCCAAAAAGCTCAGGAAAACAGTTCAATATCAACAATAATTAGGAAAATGCAAAGCAAAAGGACAATGAGATATCATGTGACAACTTATGAAATGACCATTATTAAAAAAACAACAACAGAAAGCTACAAGTACTGGAGAGGATGTGAGAGATCAGAATACTCCTTCACTGTTGGTGGGAATGTAGAATGGTGCAACCTCTGTGGAAGGTAGTTTGGTGATATCTCAGGAAACTAAATATAGAACTGCCATATGATCCAGCTCTCCCTCTACTAGGAATATATTCAGATGAATTGAAAACAAAGACAAAAATAGATATTTACACACCAATGTTCATAGCGGCATTAATCATAATTGCCCTAAGATGGTGTATTAGTCAGCCAAAGGGGTGTTGATGCAAAATACCAGAAACCTGTTGGCTTTTATAAATGATATTGGTTTGGAGTAGAAGATTACAGTTACCATGTCATGAAGTGTAAGTTACTTGCCTCACCAAAGTCTGTTGCCATGTGTTGGTGCAAGATGGCTGCTTTCTGCAAGGGTCCAACCTTCCCCTTCCTCTTAAGGCTTGCTGGTCCCAGCTTCTTCTGATATGAGCTGTAGGTGGGGGTATGTCTCATTTCTCTCCCAGGGCTTATTTCTCTCTGGGCTCAGCTACTCTCTTCTCTCCACAAGGTCAGCTGTAGTCTATCAGGCTCTCTCTCTTGCCAGGGCTTATGCTGTGTCTATGGAGCTGTCTCTATTCCTCTGTATTCTTTTCCTGTGTGTTTACTTCCCAGGGCTCCAGCATCCAAAACTCCAGCATCAATACACTTCTGCTGTGTCATTTCTCTGTTGTGGGTGGGGACTCAACGTCCTACTAATGTGGCCCAATCAAGTAAAAGTGAAACCTCTGAAGATAATAAAATCTAATCTATGCAGAGGAACAGACCAATTTACAAACATAATCTAATATCCCTTTTTGGAATTCATAAACAATATCAAGCTGCTACAGTTTAGAAAAACCCAAATGTCAATCAGCCAATGAATGGATAAACAAAATGTGGATATATATATGATGTAATATTATGCTGCTGTTTGAAGAAATGAAATTGGGGCATATATGAAAACATATGTGAACCTTGAAATATGTTTAGTGAAATAAGCCAGAAACAAAAGGACAAATAATTTTATAGACTCACTAGTATGAGCTTAATAAAAAGAAAAAACACACATGTAGTCTAGGGATGTAATTGTCAATTAAAAACAAGCTAAAGAATAATCTCAGGGACTGAATAGCACAGTGAACCCAGAGGTGGATGAGAATTGTGGTTAATAGTACAAATGCAAGCATATTCTTCTGTGAACTAGAATGGATGTACATCACTATTGCAGGGTGGTGGGAATATGGAGAAGCATGGGAAAAATACAATTAATGTAAACTTTGGACTGTAGTTAACATCAATAAAGTAATATTCTTGCATCAATGCCAAAGATATACTGTGTTAATAATGGGGGTATGGAAAAAAGGCCAAATTTACACTATGGACACTAGTCAGTGGTATTAGTCTGATATTATCTCATTATCTGTAACAAGTGTTCCACTAGAGTTTGGTATGTTCGTGAAAGGGTATTGTATAGGAATTCTACACATTTGCATGATTGTTTGGTAATTTCACAACTTCTATAATAAAGATATGTTTAAAAAACATGGAGATAAAATCTAAAGTATAGGTACTAGGAGATACGATGAAGAGTGAGAATGGGTACTGGTGCTTAGTATAGGTTAATTTTTTTTAGTACGCTTGGTTGCAAAGGTGTGGAAATGGATGAAGTTGATGTTAACACATTATAATGAATAAAACTAACATGGCTGGTTGGTAAATATGGTTGTGAATGAAAGGAGTAGTCTAGAGATATAAATGTCAATAGAAAAAAATCTGGACAATAATCTAGGGACCATATATCAGTGAACTCAGTGTTGGATGAAGACTGTGGTTAATAGTACAAATACAAGACTGTTCTTCTATGAATTAGAACAAATGTACATTACTATTATAAAGTGGTAAAAATATAGTGAAACATGGGAAAATACAATTAATGTAACTCATGGATCATACTTAATAGCAATATTGTAATATTCTTGCATCAATGTTAAAGAAGGCACTTATCAGTACTAAAGATAAATATAGGGGATGTGGTATTTTTTCTATTGGACTAAGGAAAATATTCTAAACTTTACTGAGAGAAAGAGTGCACAAGTCTGTTATGAAACTGAGATCCACTGACTGTACACTTTGATTTGATTGTACAAGGCATGGGGGTATATAACACAGTGAACCATGTGGTAGATGAACAAAGATGAGAACAAAGATGAGAATATTCTCTCATGAACTATTACAAATGTGCAATCCTAATATTTGATGTTAATAATAGGAAGTGTATGGAAAGAATACAGCAAATTTAAGCTGTGGACGATAATTAGCAGTAATATTTTGATGGTGTTCTTTCATAATTTGTAACAAATACTCCACAAAAATGTAAGCTATTGGTGGAGGAGTATGTATGGTAATTCTGCACATCATGGAAAATTGTTTTGTAAGTTTGCATCACTAATAAAAATACAAAAAAGTGACAGCCTCAAATGAAAATAATTTATAAGAAATACGTTTAGGAATAGCAGTTTTTAAGGTAATTTATTCAGAAGAAATCAAAATTTATATCTCCAAAATTGTATAATTATAAAGCAACTCCAATGCTGTATGTCAAGTCCTTAAATATGAGTGAAGCAATTTGAAATAATATAGAGTCAAATTGTGCTACAACTGTTCCAACCCAACACTACACCCTACTCCCCCTAAGACCAGCACCACTGAACTGTATCACACCACTGTACCACTGTCAGGCTGACCCATTGCACAACAACACTCTTCCGCCATACCTTAGATTTTGCCCATATGAGCATCAGCTCACTACCCTCTACTCCCTTTCTGTCTCCTGTAATCCTGTCTTCCAGACTCTAGCTCTGTGAGTCTGCTCAACTCACTCAATTCATATCAGTGAGGTGATGTAATATTTGTCCTTCAGTGTCTAGCTTGCTTCACTCAACATAAGATCTTCAAGATTCATCCATGTTATTTTGTGTGTTAATACTACACTCCTTATTACAGATGAGTAATATTCCATTGTGTGTATATACCACAGTTTTCTTATCCATTCATCTGTTGATGGACATTTAGGTTGCTTCCAACTTTTAACAATAATGAATGATGCCACTATGAACATGGGTGTGCACATATCTGTTCATGTCCCTGCTTTCAATTTTTCTGGGTATATATCCAGCAGTGGGATTGCTGGATCATATGTCATTTCTATATTTAGCTTCCTGAGGAACCACCAAACTGTCCTCCACAATGGCTGTCCCATTCTTCATTCTCACCAGGAGTGGAAAACTATTCCCTTTCCTCCATATACTCTCCAACACTTACAATGTTCTATTTTTTAAAAATACCCTCCAGTTTAATGGGTGTAAGGTGATATCTCATTGAGTTTTAATTTGCATTTCCCTAATAGCTAGTGATATTGAGCATCTTTTCATGTGCTTTTTAGCCATTAGCATTTTTTGGAGAAGTGTCTATTCAAATCACTTGCCCCTTGTTTAAATGCATTTGTTGTCATTTTATTTTCAAGATGTAAAATTTATATATATGTGGATATTAGGTCCTTATTGGACAGACGTACCCCAAATATTTTCTCCCATTGAGTCTGCTGAATTTTCACCTTCTTGATAAAATCCTTTGAAGAACAAAAGTTTTAATTTTGAGGACCTCTGATTTATCTAAGTTTTCTTTTGTTGCTCACACTTTGGGTGTAAAGTTTATGAAACCATTCCCTACTACAAGATATCATAGACGATTCCTTACATTATCATCCAGGAACTGTATGGTAATTTTTTGTCACTTATATTTACATCATTGATCCATTTTGAGTTAACTTTTGTATAGGGTGCAAGATGGTGATCCTCTCTCACTCGTATGGATAAAGATATCCATTTCTCCAAGCACCATTTGCTATAGAGACCATTCACTCCCAGTTGAGTGGACTTAGTGGCCTTGTCAAATATCAGTTGACCACATATGCCAGGATCTATATCAGAACTCTCAGTCCTGTTCCATTGGTCAGTATGTCTATCCTTGTGCCAATTCCATGTAGTTTCTTTTTCTTTTTTTATTATTACTATTATTATTTTTAATATTTTTTATTTTTTAAAAGATTCTTGGATTACATATAGGGATTCCATATGCCCCACTCCCCACTCCTCCCTCATACTCCCCCATAAACAAAATTCATAGTGTGGCACATTCACTGCAATTGATAAATGCATCCTGGGGTTTTGCCACTGATCATGGACCATAGTTCACATCGCAGTCTACACTCTCCTACACAGTTCTGCATAGTAAGTGACAATATAAAATGGCTTATATCTGTCATTGCAATGGCATTCAGGATGATTCCCAAGTCCCAAAAAAGCCTCTGTATTACAGCTCTTTTCCCCTCTTCCTACCCCCAGAGCCTCCTGTGGTCCCTGTCTCCACAACAATGCTGTAATTTCTTCCACTGCTAGAATCACAATATGTTTATTGTAGAATACCAGTAAGCACACTCTAGTCCATATTTCATTCCTCAATCCTGAGAATTCTGGGATGGTGATGTCCATTCCACCTCTAACTGGGAGGGGGCTTCGATCCCATACAGCCAATGGATGGGACTCTCTTGCTTGCCATTGTCAGCTCTCTGATTTCCTTGGTATGGTGGTTGTCAATCCTCACCTCCTTGTTAGTTGTCCTGGGTGAGGCCAATGAACTAGAGAATAGGTGTTGCAACTCTGCTGATGTTCTGGGCCCACCTGGCACATGGGCAGCCCAGACTCCAGACTCTTGGATATACACCTACAAACTCCAGCAAAAAGTATGGGTTGAAATAAAAGGGACATATAAGTCATGTGTAGGGAAGCCATAATTGAGTCCACCTGTGTCACTCTCAGGAGCACAAACTCCAAAGTAGGGTCCACTGGCAAGGTACCAAACTCCAGAGCTATCTGCCCTTACCATAGGACCTGAGTGTCTCCAGAGCCCTCAGAAGCCCCACAATTTTGGGTATTGTCCGCTTTGGCAGTCTATAAGATCCTGCTGAGATGTGCATAAGTGTTACATCTGAGATGACCTCCCAAATCACTTTGAAATAGCCATATAAGCTCATTTGTCTTTACATCCCCCTCTCCCCCTTTTTGACAGGTCTTTTTCCAGTTGCATTGCAAGTGGTACTTGATAGTAATCTCTTGGTGCCAGGGAGGCTTATCCCTGGGAGTCAAGTCCCAAGCTGGGGTGAAGGTAATGCATTTGTTTACTGAGTATGACTTAGAGAGAGGCCATATTTGAGCAACAAGGAGTCTCTCAGGAGGCAACTCTTAGGCTCACCACAACACTAGCATAAGTTTCAATTTCAAGAGCAAAGGCTCATAAGCATAGTCATCAATATCCAGGGCCCATCAGTGGATCATTCTCCTTCACCAGTCATTGCCTCTGCACTTGGGGGACTGTTGCTGCTCCATTATAGAATGTGGCAGAGCTCTTCAGGATGGGAATTCAATATTCCACCCACTGTGAAAATACCCCATGAACATTTGAACATATTTATTTACCTTATATTTATGCTCAGGTGAACTTACTCCCATGTATCCCCCATCACTGACACTCACACCACTGATCCTTCCATGCCCCAGTTGTAATCCATCTGTGATGCAAATCTTTTTCAAAAATGAAATCATTAAAATAGCCAAGTTCAATTAATAGAAAATTGAAATAATGATAGGTTTAAATATAACAAAATGTATAAAGTTTAAAAAACTGAAAATACAATAAAAAGATTGGGATATTAAAAAATGATGAAAATATTTTTTAAAAAAACTTTTTTTAACATTTTGCCTTTCATCACTGTAATATCTGGTGTCCTGTATGTACAGTGGCATTTTCTTCCATTTATTACCCAGTGTCTTACTTTTTAAAATTTTGTTTCCAAAGAAGTTTTAGGTCACAGTAAAGCCACATGCAGAATACATGGGTCTCTCACATACCCAACATCTGAACCTTTTCCCCCTTCCTGTATTAATACATTTCTTATGTGGATGGTAACTTTGTTACAACTGATATACCAATAGAGAAACATAGCTAGTAACCATGGTCAATGTTTTTTTTGTTTTTTTTTTTTTTATTCTTCAT
>JAQZBX010045065.1:0-21173 GCA_029593785.1 Cabassous unicinctus
AGTGAACAATTATTTCTAACTAGATGGCAGCAAAGATATTCATGTAATAAATGAATTTACTTCGACGGTTATACAGATCAATATTAACGTGGCAAAGAAGCTTTTCCATCAGTTACATGGGAATGCATTGGTCCCAACAATGACATCTTAGAAGCAACAAGGCCTTTGAAAATAGTGATTAGGGAACAACATGGATCATCATTTAACCATAACTCTTTTTCATGGCTTAAAGTACAACTGTTACCAACAATCATAACAACTCAAGTTTATGGTCGTAGAGTGAGTGCACTGAGCAGTTGCTGGACTGTCTGACACTCATGTGGGCTATAGCAACTATCAATCTGCCTCCACCATTTAAATAATGCACATCCACTGCAAGCCCTCTCAGAATTTATGCCACCCATGAACAGTCATTAATTTGGATGACCAGCACCCCGCTCAACCAAAATTAAAAAACAAAATATTTAATACATTTCAGTATGATTTAGTACATACAAACATGGTTATCATAAATCAGGAGAATTTCCCCAATAGGAAAGGCATAAATCTTCCAGATCCATACTAGAAATCTAAACAATTCATGTTATGGCCCCAACTGTCATGAGACCATGGAATTGTGTGGGAACCTGGAAAATTGTGTGTGCCCATCCATCTCCTTTTTTGCAAAACTTCCCCTTGAAAAATCCAGATACAGAAAAGAAATTTTAGAGATCTACGGAGGAGGAGCTTTTAACACTTTGCTTTAAAAAGTATAAAATGTATTTGCATTTTACATACATATTATCACAGTTAAAGCTCTTTTCCAAAATTTAACACCAAATGGTCTTTGGGGAAGAGCTGCTGGAATGAATGGATGCTGAAACATAGACTGACTGAAACACAATACATTATTTCTTGTTCACATAACAGTAAAGGTAGGTTTTCCTTATTGGTAGTGGTGATTTTCTCCACATAATGGTTCAATAACACAGTGGACTGAGCCTCTGTCATCTTCAACACGAGTTCTCCAAAGCCTCCATGGTCTTTCCATCCCAGTCATCCAAAAGAGCATGGAACTGTGTGTGTGGAAGGTTATCATGGGCTATGCCTGAAAGTGATTTCCGCCACTTCCACTTGCATGCCCTTGCCTAGAACTAAATCCCATGGTGGATCTAGGTGCAAGGGGGCTAGGAAACATTGTCTGTGTGTTCAGAAAAAAGAGAAGAACATGCTTTTGGTGAACAGGTGGCTATCTCTGTTTCAGTGACAAATGTCCTTTTCTCTACAGAAACTTTCCCTAGCATTACTCTATAGCTTGCTTCCAGTATGCTTAAGTTCTTCCCTATGTATCCATTTTGGCTCAAAGATAAGATATAGATGAAGAGTAGAGGGCAGGGAAGGAACAGACTTAGCTGATGCCTAAAACTGGGCTCTAACCTTTGCTGAGGCTTAAGATGGACAACTGCTTTAACTGAGTTTAAATGGAAATACAGCATTTTCATGATGAGCACCTTTCATTTGCAGACATATCATTAAAGTGTCCTTTAGTCATCTCATCTCACTACAGTCAGGGCCCGTGCCTCATTTCAGGTTCTGTCTTCCAAGAGTAAACTTTCTCTTGGTTTTTGGTTGCTTTCTAGTGCTTTTATAGTAGAATTTGTTGTACAGATTTTATAACTCTTATATGTGGGAGAGGTCACATGGAAAATTTACTCTGCCACCATTACCAGAAATTCCCTCCTTACATGCTGTTTTGACTGGAACTTTTTGGGAAGTATGGAGGATTTAATGTAGCTATATGGGTCAAGAATGGAGTGAGGGACAAACTGCGCATATCCAGGGACCATATGTATCTCATATTGTCAATTCTGAAGGGGCCATTAAGGGCCAACCTCTCATTCTCAAGAATTTGCTTCTGTCCTGCAAGGGCTACATTTCAGAGTCTTTGATTTCCTCTTAAAGTTACAATAACTATTCTTTACTTTTAATTAATAACTAGATCTGCCTGCATAAGAATGGTATTCAGATATTCATAGCTGCCTTATTCACAATTGCCAAAAGTTGGAAGTAACCCAAGTGTTCATCAAGTGATGAGTGTGTAAATAAGTTGTGGTATATACACACAGTGGAATATTATTCAGCTGTACACTGGAATGAAGTCCTGCTACATGTGATAACATGGATGAACCTTGAAGATGTCATGTTGAGTGAAATAAGCCAGACACAAAAGGACAAATATTGTGTGATCTCATTGATTTGAAACAATTAGAATAATCAAAATCATAAAGTCAGAATCTAGAATACAGTTTACCAGCAGACAGGGTGGGGATAGGGAATGGGAAGTTAAGGCTTAAAAGTACAGGGTTCCTATTTGGAGTGATGGAAATGTTTTGGTAATGGATGGGAGTGATGATTGTGCAACATTGTGAACACAATGAATAACACTGAAATATATATATCTGAATATGATTAAAAGGGGAAATGCTAGATTGTGTAGGTGGTAACAATAATTTTTTTTAGATCCATGGAACTACACTACACAGTGAACCTTAAGTCAAACCATGAACTTTAATTAATAGTACAATTATTAAAATGTGCTATCATCAGTTGTAACAAATTTTCCACACCACTGTAAGGTGTTGTTTTTGGGGTGGTGTTATGGGAATCCCGTATTTTATGCATGATTGTTCTGTAAACCCACAGCTACTCTAATAGGAAAAAAAAAACAGAAAAAAATAAAAGAATGATATTTAGGTGTTGTTTTTTTCATCTGATTACTTACAGGAAAAATAGCACTGCTTTTGTGAGCCCCCTGATGATCCAGTTTTACTTGTCTGATTATGTAACGGTGTGCTAGTTTACAGGAAATACGCTTAGATATACAAAAAGATAAATGTTCTTATTTCTATATTTTAAAATCACCTCAATTTTAATTTTCTGTTTTGCCTTAGAGTAGTAAATGTACTGTAGCTAATTCTAGCTCTTCACTCGATTTTAGGTTTAAAGTCATTTATGAAGGATGTCTCCCTTCTCCCTCCCTCTCCAGAGGAAGGAGAGTCTGATCCACATCAGCCTCCACTGTGATGTAATTCATCTGTCAGGTCACTGTCTCTGCAGGGCTCTTGTACTTTCACCTCTTCATGTGGCATTTATGGTTCACATGTTCTTGTCCCACCAGGACTCCATTTTCAGGCCCTGCCAGCCCCATGATTGGACACCCTTGTCTTACTTTCCTGGGTGCTGAAAAAACACCATCAATGGCCTGTCTTAACAATAGGAATTGAGGGGCTAGAAGGCTTGCTTCTTCCCAGCATCAGTATCTTCTGGCTGGCTGGCAGTCTTGAGGATCCTTGGCTTTTCTATCACATGGCAATCACGCGGCAGCGTCTTTTCCTTTCTCTTCCCAGTTCCATTGACTTTAAGCTTCTGGCTGCTCCTGGTGACTCTTCTTTTGCTGCGTGAACCTTGGACTTCAGCCATAGTGGATTAAGGCCCTCCCTCGTTCAGTTTGGGCACACCTTTACTAATAACATCTTCAAAGGGCCTATTCACAAAAGGGTTCACACCCACAGGACTGGGGGCTAGGGCCTGAAAAGCCTTTTTTTGAGGGACATGATTTAATCCCCAATTTTGTTTCTAACAGATATGCTCCCTTGATTTAAATAAGTGTTTTGATGGCATTTTCAGTAAGTTGATCTGTGATTTCATTCTATGTAGGGCCGGCTGCTCTTCCCATAGAGTGAATCTCTGTCATTTATAATGGAATTGAATAGCGCAATAGGATTCATTTAACAAAAATGTTGCTACCATGCAAACTTTAATGGGACATATCCTTCCACTGAACAAGGAACTCTGAACTCCTGCTTTAATATTTTCTTGATTCTATTTGCTGATGGAAATGAAAGCAACGGAGACACAAAGGCTAGGTTTCTGTATAAATGAATCCACACTGTTTTTCTACAGCAGCGGTACAATCATAAAATGAAGGTAAAATTAACATAACATTTCACCTTTTACTCTTTGGTAAAATTCTCCCCATGCTTACAGCAGAGAACATTTCAATATTCTGCCAAAACTTATAATAATGCATTCTGGTCACATCCTCCTAATTAAACCCTCTAAAGGTCCTCTAGCATTCTTGAAGTCTCTGGAGCTGTGCTACTGCCTCCAAGTAGCTAATGTGCTGTTGTTTTACAACACTCTGCCAGAGTTGCTTTCCCTCAAACAAGAATCTTACTAGCTTTACCGTTTGGCAGCCTGTAGCATGTTAAAAGAAAAAAAGTCCATAAACCAGATGGCGGAAATACAGAGTAATCAGTTTGGGAAACCCAGGTTATAAATATGTGCATGTTGGGAAAAGGGCAAAAAGTTGAGGTAAAGCAGCTGATGCAGCTTTCAGGCTGGGCGCCAATCATGACCATTTTTAGCCCTGTTCACTTAGAGATTCCTATATGTTTATTTTCTCTTGTATTTCCCTCTCATGCTCAGGAAAAAGCCATAGGAGTTAACCCTGGATATCTTCCCATACTGGAAACCAAACCGAAACCTGACTTGGAAGTTTTAGCCAATGTTTTATTTGCATGAAAGTTTATTCCATTGGAGTGGGGAGAGTTGTGGGTGAGGTGTTGGGACCGGGGCGTTTCATACTATGACCCAACTTCCCCTTTAACCTCTCCCCAAATATATGTGTGTGTGTGTGTGTGTGTGTGTGTGTGTGTGTGTGTGTGTTTCGTTATTCCAAAATTTACTTCTGAGTTAAGGAAGCAAAGCAAAAATCAAAGTGAACCTTGAAAGGACAAAGATCACCTACAGTCCCAGCATATGTGTGTGTGTGTTTGTGGGGAAGGTAGTACGAGATGCACTTAAGGCAGGGAGAAGGAACATTTACCTTGGGGTGATGTGAGATGGGTGACTTGTGTGAGAGCAGAGCTTTCATATGAATATAAAGACCTTTTCATGGTTCAGCTGCTGAATCACTCGCTTCTCTCCTTTCCTGCGTTTCGAGAGTCACAGCTTAGCCTCACTTAATGAGTTCAGGCCCTCAAAGGATTATCTTCATGAATCTCCCTCTGTGTCTGCATGGTACCCTATGTTTAGCACTATGGAGGGAGAGTTAAACTGATGCAGCCTGCCTTCTGGAGACTTATGCTCCAGGACTAGCACCAACATTGCAGTCAGACATATTCAAGACCTACAGACAACTGCAGGCCTTGAATCCCTGCCCTCACCACCCTCAGGAAGAAAGTTGAAAACTAGGTGCCCGATTAGCAGTACTCTCAGGCTTATTGCCCCCTGGGGAAATGGTGAGGACCCCAACCATATCAATTCTTTTCTTCTGTTTTAAGAGTTCCCAGGATCTCTTCTGAGTATTCCCACAGACATTTGCGGGCCTCCCTTTCTGCTGCCCCACAGCCTCCCTCTCCTCTCCTCTTTGCTCCTGCCATCATTGCCCAATACTAGTGACTGGCTCCATTGCTATTTTGCATTCAGCACTGGTGTCGTCTCCTATAACTGCTACATGGAGGTGAAGAGAGAATACTCTTCCCACTGGTGCTTTAATATTTGTGGTCAGAACACAAACAGATCTGTGGGCCTTTAGCTTCTTATTATAGCTCCTAAAAGTTAAGTATCTTTTGTTGTTTCCATCTTTCAGCTTTTTGTTCCCTTCCCCTTCTTAGCTTAATCACAGATGCCAAGTATCTGGACTGGGATAAAATTCAAGAGACAAGGTCAGGGCTATGGTCATGGTCAATTTCATTCCCCATTTGAAACTCCCACCACAATCTAATGGCCTCCACCTTGGGGTGATTTCCCACAGGCTAGAGTATTTAAGGAATTATATGGTTTTCTGGAATCTTCTCTGGAAGTTATCCATAAACTCCAAGAGCTTGACCAGATAACCCTTCACACTCCGAGTGCCCAAATTTTAAGTGTTTGTTTTTTTTTCCGCTTAAGCTGTTGCTTTTGCATCCTTTTGATATAAATATTACTTACAAATGTTCCAAGCTATTATTGTTATTTAGGGTTCACTGTGATTGAGAGATGTACAGCCCCTTTGACTTATAGTACAAATTAATTATTTACATTGATAAATAATAAATGTTTATTAACATTAACTGGGAAAATGAGGTATTGTTGTAATTTGTAAGTGTTTACAAAGTGTTTAAATATAAAAAATAGAGATAGTGAAGTCAACCAGCAATCTTCAATCCCCACAAAACTCTCCAGAATCCTTTTAACACCTGTAAACAGGTACTCTCATAGCTTGGCACTGGATTTGTCTGCCTCTTGAATTATCTCAGCAGGATGAGCCCCATCAAAATGGATCTAGTGCCTGGTTCAACCAGGCTAAGAAGGTCTACATCGGAGGAGCAAAACTGGAAAATTACATTCAAATTTGTTTTCATGAAAAGCAAAGGAAAGCCAACCTAGGGGGTCAGAAGACATGGCCTGGTTGAGGTGGGTGAAAAAAAAAAGACATTTAATATGCTCTAGTCAGAAGCAGCATGGAAAACCAAAGTCAGAGAGTCTGGAGTAGGAAAAAAAAAGGAGAATGTGATTTATCAAATGTCATAAATTTTCATTTTAGAGCCAAATGCAAGTCTTTCTTTGTCTGAGAACTGTTTCTTGTTTACAAAATGGAAGTCTGGCCCCATCTTGCAGTTCATTTATAGCTATAGATTTGGGATTTGTAGGAAGACTTCCAAGGAAGAGTTTTTCCAGTTTCCTTGGAAATCTTTCCATCTTGTTTTGAAAGAAGACAGAAGCCTTCCAGGCCTTCACCCTTGTATGGACAGAAGTATCTCTCTTATAAGGAATTGGGTTCATTATTATCTGTGTTTTTTCTCTTTCCCTGGTTCCTTTAACATTGTCTTTCATTCCTGGATTCTTCAGCCTCTATCTTTTACTCCCTTAAGTTTTAACTTTAGGACTCATATTGGGTAGAGAGCTTTATATATTTTTTACTCGTGTAAGTTCATCTATCTAAGTATAGGTAAATCATTAATTGTATTCTTATTCCTAATTCTCTCAGATCCATAAATTCAGTGCCTTCTAGATATTTTCAATAGAGTATCATACATCACCCATCTCACACATTCCATGTTCAAAATGAAATTCATTATGTTGCCTCTGAAAACATTCCACCTTTCATATTCTAAGTCTCTGTTTAATTCCTTATCTATGTCCCCACTATCCCAAGCTAGATAGGAGCCTCAAAGATACTTTTAACTTCTGTAGCCAATGGGCAATTTGATGTAATTATGAATTCCAAAAATGTAATTGGATCATGCTTGTAAACTGATCTGTTAATCTGGGCATGATTAAGTTATGATTAGGGCATTGACTGGGCCACATCATTGGTGGGTGGTGGAAGAAAATATAAAAGGCATCACAAAGAACAGAGTTGCAGCAGTTTTTGAGAAGCAGTTTTGATGTTGGAGAGAAGGCCCAGGAGAAGAGAAGTGAGCCGTTTGCCTGATAGTCTACAGCTGACCTTGTGGAGGAACCAGAAGCGCTAAGCCCGGAGAGAAGCACAGGCACAGCCCCGGGAAGAGAGGAATCCAAGAAGCCTGAACCCTGGCAAAAGTCAGCAGCTGTCTTGCTCCAACACATGGCAATGGACTTTGGTAAGAGAAGAAACTTAACACTTTATGGCCTGGTATCTGTGGACTTCTACCCAAATAAACACTCTTTATAAAGACCAACCCATTTTTGGTATTTCACATTAGCACCCCTTTGGCTGACTAATACAACTTCTCTTTCTCCTTTACTTCCCCAGCCCACGATCTCCAATCCAGTTACATATCCTTTTGTTCCTACCTCAAGTATATACCTCAAAACTTGGCAGTGTACATTTTCCCACTGTCACTGTCTCTGCCTTCATCCAGGTTTTCTTAATTTGTTGCCTCACTTCTCCCCACAACCTTCTGATTCATCTCCCAACCTTACTGCAACCATGGCTTGTGCTTCCCTAATCCAGACTTACACTTCATTTGAGTCCAAACTGGTCTTTATCCCAAGCCCTCTCCTGAAATTATCATCAAAGTCACCCTCAAATCTAATGCATGCTTTTCAATTCTCATTATCACAGCATTTGATGCTGTTGACTCTTTTCATGAAACTCTCTGCTTCAAGGTCGTGGGCCTGTTTTCCCTGCTTATTTTCCTACTTTATTATTTCTTCTCACATCCTTTGTTGCCTCTTCATTTTACACATTCTGTGATGATGCTTGCGTTTAAACCTTGGTACTCTAGAGAGCTGTGTTCATGGTTGTTGGGGATTAAATCATGCCCCCTGCAAAGACATATTGAAGTCTTAATACACATTCTTATGTGTGTGAGCCCATTTATAAGTAGGACCTTTGAAGATGCTATTATTAGTTAAGGTGTGGACTCATTTGTGAATAGGATCTTTGAAGATCATATGCAGATAAGGCCAAATTGAATCAGAGTGGGCCTTAATCCATATGGCTGAAGTTCCTATAAAGAGAAGAAATCTAGACACACAGACGACTGAGCGGTAGAAGTAGAAGCTAGAAGTATAAGCCATGTTATGGAGAGGCAGAATGCAAATCAAGGAACCCCGGAACTCCAAGAATTGCAGCAAACCAGCTCCAGAGCACTACAGACTCCAGGAGAAAGCATGGCCTGACAATACCTTGATTTTGTACTTCTAGCTTCCAAAACCATGAGTCAAATAATTACCATTGTTTAAGTTAACCCATTGTGTGGTATTTGTTATAGTAGCATTGGCAAACAAAGACAGTGGCCTTCTCTTTTCATCTCACATGCTTCCCCAGATGATCTCATTTTCTCCCATGGTTTCAGTTGCCACAAATATTTATCTTGATTCGGGCCCTTCCTCTGAGCTGCAAACAGTGTTTTCAACTTCCAAATAAATACCCACAGTTTGCTGATGAGTTACTGGAATCTCACATCACAATGCTGCAAATTGAACTCTCTATTTCCCTAAAACTTCTCTTCCTAAATTATTTCCTACCTAGGTATTCTTGTTATCTGCACAGTTACCCAAAACAGAACTTCACTCATTAAAACTCTTTTAATAGATTCCACTGATAAAGAAGAAATGTTCAATTTTTAAAATATGAATGTATCTGGCACCTTTGATGTCTAGCATCACATTCCCTCAGCCCAACTTTAATTTTAGCAGCAGGTTTAGTGGACATTTCTGCATGAGTGACTTTTGAATTGGCAATGTTCCTTCCCAGGCTGTACCTCTTATCTTTCTGCCTTAGTTGTCTCTGAAGCTATGTGCTTGGCAAGGCACAAGCACTGCTCAATAGTGAAGTGAAGATTTACACTCCCAGGGGAAATTTTCAAACAATTGGATATGGAAAGCAATGGTTAAGTGACCCGCATCTTGTCCTTCCAGTGGACAATTCTGAGAGGCATCCTCCATGCTTCTCAAAGGTTCAGAGCAGAAACACATTTATACTGCCTGCAATGGACACATCAATACTGCAACTTTCCTTGTTTTACTCTCCTCACTCCCTCATGCCAGTTGGTACAGAACTAGTGGTCCTAGAAAGTAGGCCTTCAGAATGGAATTCTAGAACATAATCTTGAAACAAAACCAAGGACTCTACAGCTAACAGTAAGGTTATGATAGCTTCTGGAACAATATAGTATCATAACTACTAGGATTGGGACCTACGGTGGCTTGGAAAGAAATATTAGGCTAGGCAGTGTTTTTAGCATTTTAGCAGTATGCAGACATTAATAATTATAAATATTATGGATTAAGCAAGTTTTTGTGAACTTCTTTGGAAGGTTTGAAGCAAAAGAATGACAGAGAGATTATCAAATAAATTGTGGTAAGTAAATTATTCTATTCAATGAAATATTATGCATCTTTTAAGATGATTTTTGTGCAAACTTTGTCAATGCAAAAACATTGCCAATGCAATATTTACAAGGGCTTTTGATATAATATTAAATATCAAAAAAACAGAATAGGGACATAGCTGGGGGAAAATATCTATGCTTAGGAAAAATGTTAAAAGGAAAAAGAATTAAATGGCAGCTCTTGCTGTCTCAGGATGATAGAATCAAGAGTGGCATTAAAAATTTTTTTTTATGTATTTTCTAAATTTTCTCCTATTCTTGTATTACTAGCAAGAAGAGGGAGGGAGATAAAAATAGATGGATGATAGATTGATAGATACATACAAATTAATTTTTTTAAGTTTTAAAATTTTTAAATGGTCTTAGAAATATAAATAAAAAATTTTGAACTTTTTCTTGTTTTAGAAAAAATGCAAAATGCAACACTATTTATAAATTTTCTGCAAGTGGTCACATTTCTATATTCATGTCCACAAGTGGAGAAAGTAGTTGCAGAATTCCTTGGCCTATCAATGGGCAAATTGTCATCACATGGATAACACTTGCAAAGTGAAATCAACTAGATCCAAAAGTCGCTGAGCTGACTTGGTATGTCCCACTAGTGCATATTTTTTAAACCATGTGTCATTCCAAAATTTATATTTTTAGAGCAATTTTAGGTTCACAGAAACAATGCAGACAGTACAGAGAGTTGCCATATATAATGGCCCCCCCACACACACACACATAGTTTCCCCCATTTTTAACATCTTGCATTAGTGTGGCACATTTGTTACAATTGATGAAAAAACATTGAATTCATCATTAATAACTAAACTCTATAGTTTACTTTATTTCACTCTTTGTATTGTATACAGTTCTATGGGTTTTCACAAATGCACAATGTTATATATCCATAATTATACCATTGTACAGAATAATTTCACTGCACTAAAAATGCCTTGTGATCCATCTACCATCTATTCATCCCTCCCACCCCCTACATGAATCGAAGGCAAGCACTGATCTTCTGTACTGCCTCTATAGTTTTACCCTTTCCAGAATCATACAGTTGGAATCATACAGTATGTAGCCTTTTCAGACTGGCTTCTTTCACTTAGTAATATGCATTTAAAGTTCCCCTATGTCTTTTTTGTAACTTTGTAGTTCATTTCTTTTTAGCACTATAATATTCACTTGTATGGATGTACCACAATTTGTTTATCGATTCACTTATTGAAAGGCATAATGGGTGCCTGTAATTTTGGATAATTATGAATAAAGCTGCTATAGAGATTTGTGTGCAGGTTTTTGTGTGGATGTAGGTTTTCAACTCCTTTATGTAAATACCTAGAATTGTAATTGCTGGATCATATGTTAAGCATATTTTAGCTTTGTAAGAAAGTGTCAAACTCTCTTCCAAAGTTGCTATACCATTTTGCATTCCTACCAGCAATTAATGAGAATTCCTGTTGCTCCATATCCTTACCAGCATTTGGTGTTGTTAGTATTTTGGATTTTAGCTATTTTAATAGGTGTGGAGTGGAAGGCTGACAGTTGCTTTTTTTTTTTAATGTGAAAGCATGTTGATTTTTGTCAAATGCCTTTTCTGCATTTATTGAGATGACTGTATTGTATTACTCCTTTTTCTGTTAATATAATGAATTGCATTGATTGATTTTTTAGTGTTTTTTGTAATAATAAAGTTTATTTTAGAGAAGTTTTAGATTTACATTTATAGAAAAATTAACCAAAAGTATAGAGAAATCCTATATAAGTCCCGCCCCCCCCCACACACATATAGTTTCCCCTATTATTAACATCTTAGATTAGTATGGTACATTTTTTACAATTCATGAGCCAATATTGAAACATTGCTCATCATTTTGTCTCCTTCTTCCTCTTTTCTAATTCCTCTTTTCCTCCTCAGAGGTTTTTCTTAATTAAAAATTATGAAATATATTATGCTTTCATAAGATTATGTGCAAAGTACATTTGCCCAACTGCATAATTTTACCTGTATTCAAAGCCCCATTTGCTCCTTGGCAATCATCCTATCCTAGATATTCACCATGCTGAATATTGTGTGAATCATTCATTTGCTTTTCTTCATGTATTTTATCATATATGCATGTATCCATAAATGATATATTGTTTAACCTCACGTATTATTTTATCTTTTTTTTGGATATAGACACTCTTTATGCATTCTTTTTTTGACTTGCTTTTTCCCACTTGATATTTTGACTTTGAGATCTACCCTGGGTTGTTTTGTGTGGCTGGGCTTCATTCATTTTTACTACTCCTTTGTGTTCCTTTTTATATGAGTATGCCAGAATTTGTTTGTCTAATTTACTGTTTTAGGACAATTGAGTCATTTTTAATTTGTGTTATTATGAACAGTTCTACTATGTATAATATTTTACATGTCTCCTGATACATATGCTCAAGAAATAATTGGGGGTTGAAGTGGAATTGCTGGGACTTAGAATATGTGTTTCTTCAATTTTTTGGTTTAATGAACAGTTTTACAAAGTGATTGCCCCAATTTAAACTCCCTGCATCAAGGTTTGAGAGTTCCTGAAATTTCACATTTTAACCAACACTTAGAACTATCATATTTTTATATATTTGCTAATCCAGTAAGTGTTAAATGTTAACCTAACATGTAATTTTAATTTGTTTTTCTCAGATTACTAGGAGATTGAATATTCTTTAACTTATTGTTGGGTTTACATTTTTTTGCAGAATATCTGCTTATGACTTTTGACCATTTTTCTTTTAGTTGTTCTTTTCTTTTCCTCCTCTTCCTCCCATTCCTCCTCCTCTTTCTCTCCCCTTCTCTTCCTTTTCTTACTCTTCTTCCTCCCCTTCTTCCCCCTTATCCTCGCTCAGCCTTCTCCCCCTCCTGCTCCCCTCCGGCGCCTTTTCTTCTCCCTGTTCTTCTCCCTTGTCCTCTTTTCCTTCTTCTCCCTCTTCATCTTTTCTAATTCCTCTTCTCTTCCTCCTCCTTCTTTGCCTTATATATCCTAGATGCTAGTCTTTGACTAGCTAATATGTGCCATAAATATCTTCCTCCAGTTTGTGTTTGTCGTTTACTCTTTTTATATCTTTTTGATGAGCAAAATTGTGGTCATTATTTATTTATTTATTTGTTTTGGTTTAAAAATCCTTCCCTCACTCTAAGGTCATAAAGATACTCTCCTATATTTTCTTCTAAAACTTTAAAAATTGTATGTTTTCCTTTAATATCCTTAATCTATCCGGATGTTTTTGAAATATTGTGTTAATGGGAATCTAGTTTTATTTTGTTCACATTGGGAAGAAATTGTTGCTTCACCATGAATTGACTAGCCCTTGTATTCTCCTTGCACTTATCTTCAATCTTAGCTCTGTCATATGTCAAGTTGCCTTATACAAGTGACACTGTTTCTGGCCTCCGTATTTTTAAAATAAGTCTTGGCCATTAGTTAGTTAAGTTTTCCCCTCCCCCTAGCTTGCTTTATTTTATTCAGTAGTTTCTTGGGCTTCCTTAACACTTTACTCAAGAATTATCTTGCCAAATTACACACACGCACACACACACACACACACAAATACTACACATAATTATGAGGATTTTAATTAAAATTTTATTGAATCTCTAAATCATTTACAAGAAAATTGATATCCTTCCAATATTGATTATTCCTACCTCTGAGCATAGTATCTTTCTACATTTATTAAGGTATTCTTTATTATCTTTCAATAAATATTCATAATTTTCTTTGTAAAGTTCTTGTACATTTTTAAAAATATTTATTTATTCCTAGGTCTTTGTTTTGTTTGCTTATTTGCTATTACGTATAGTATATATCCTTTAAATTAAAGTTTCTAAATGTATGTGGTCAGTATATAGAAATGCAAATTAATTTTACAACTGACAGCTTTACTATAGTCAGATATTAATTCTAGCAGTTTTCTTATATATTCTTCTGGGGTTTCATATAAACAACTCGATTATCCACAAATAACGGTAGTTTTCTTTATTTCCAATTATTATAATTTTTTTCTTTTCTTATTTTGTTGGCTATGATTATAACTATGATAGTGAACAAAGGTGGTGATAGTAGACATTCTTATTGTGCTTCTGACTTTAAAAGAAATATTTTGAATTTTCCACCACTAAATGATAATTGCTATGGGTTTTGTTTTACAGCTACTCTTCACTAATATTGGAAAATTTCCTTCTATTCCTAGTTTGTGAAGAGTTGTTTTAGTTTCATTGTTTAATCATGACTGAATATTGTATTTTATCAATCCCTACTCCTGCTTGATATTCAGTGGATTATATGTATTTTTCTCCTTCAATCTATTAATGCAGTAAATAGCACTATTACTATTATTTTAAACCTTCCTTGATTAATGGGACTTAACCCTGCATTCTGTTTTCTGTTATGTTTATTTAGATTTTTGTTCTATGCACATGAATGATATTGGCTTATAATTTTTTTCATTTGAACCTTGATACCGTAGCCTTGTAAAATCAATTGGAAAATTATCTCATTTTCTGTTTTCTGAAAGGGTTTATACAATGTCACAATTATTCTGTTCCTAAAAAAAAATCATCTAGATCAACTGGTCTCTTTATGAGAAGAATTTTTAGTTACTAAATCAGTTCCTTTAAAGATTACATGACCATTAGGGTTATTTTTTTTCTTTCTTCAAAATTTGTTCACTTTGTCTAAATTTAAAATTTTACCAACATAAAGTTGTTCATAAGAATCACTTACTTCTTGTGAAAACTGTTTTTCTTTTTTTCCCTTAATCAGTCTTTCCTGAGGTTGATCAGATTTGCTTTTTTCAAAGTTTTGATTAAAAAAAAAATATTTACTGTACTTTTGTTTTCTGGTTTATTCATTTCTGCTTTCATATTTTTTGTCACTTTCATACCTCCTTTAAGACTATTTTTTGTTTGTTTTTTAACTTTTTAAGTTGTGTATTTAGTTCTTATTTTCCGCAGTCTTTCTTATTTTCTAATGCATACATTTAAAGTTACAAATTTCTTTCTAAATACTGTTTTAGCTACATTCTATTGGTTTTGATAAGTAGTATTCTCTTATTATTTGGTTGTGATTACTTTCAATTCCCCTCATAATTTTTATTTTACTAAGTTATTTTAAATGTTTTTTTCTTAATTTACAAGTATATGGGTATTCTATTGTGTTATTTTCTATTAGTATAAAACTGAATTATATTTGTCTGAAGAGAATGTGTTTTCTATGATATTTTGTCCTTTAAAATTGTTTAGACTTGCTGTAAAGTCAATAAAGTGGTCAATTTTCATAAATGTCACATGGCGATGTCCTCTCCTTTCTCCTCCAGGTTCCTGCTGCCTTCCAGCCTCTCTCTTTGGTCTTCTCTTACCTTCACTCAGTAGTGGCCCAGATTAAGGCCACCTTGCTTCAGTTAACCACACCTTAACTAAAAGTAATATCTTCAAGGTGTCGTGTTTATAATGGGTTCACACCCACAGAAATGCAGGTTAACATTAAGAACGTGTCTAAATTGAGCCACATAATTTTATCTACCATAGTCATTTACCTTTTAATTTTGTCAATAGCACTTTTAAGTATAGATGATGATTTTATATTTCTCTGTAATAAAATCTACTAATTTCTTTATTTGTGGTTTACCTCTCTTTCTTTGTATTCTTAGAATGACTTTCCCCTCTCCAAGATTATGTAAATGTTCATATATTTTTCCATATCTTTTATAGTTTAACATACAATATTTAAGCTATTCCTCTACTGGAATTTCAATTGGTAAATTCTGTGAAGTAAGGATACAATTTCTTTTTCAAATAAGCAATTAGATATTGTTAAATCACTTTTAGAAATAATATATTCTTTGCTCACTGGTTTGTAGGGCTACTTTTATTATATATTGAATACATAAGTGTTCTTCACCTGCTTTTAGGTTTTTTAGACTGCTCCATTGATTGCCTATTTATTCTGTGGTTAGTGCCATACTGTTTTAAATGTTATTGTCATAATATGCTTTATTATCTAACAGTTCAGGTATCCCTCATTTTTGTGTTTTAGCCTGCAATATTTGATGGATATTTTTGCCCATTGTGTTCGAGTTCTGTACCCCAGTTAGGGCATGCTCTTGGTCTTGGTCCACATTCTGGTGTTAAGGACTCACTATAAATAGGAGCTCTTAAAGATGTTCCTTCAGTTCAGGTGTAGCCCAACTGAGGCTGGTGGGGCTTTAATCCAGATTATGGAGTCCTTTATAAGCAGAATGAAATTCAGACATAGAAGAAGGTGGAAGTCAATGGAACCAGAGGAGAAGAAAAAGACATCACCATGTGCATGGCCATGTGACAGAAAAGCCAAGGACGAAGGATCTCCAGCAGCCAGCCCCAGAATGCCACATTTTTCAGGGAGATGCATCATCTTGATGATACCTCAATTTTGGATTTGTTTTAGCCTCAAAACTAACTGTAAGCCAAGAAATCCCCATTGTTTAAGACAACCCAATGTATGGTATTTGTTTTAGCAGCCAGGTAACTGAGACATGCAGTTATTTTTTCAGATAAGCTTTAAGATAATATTGTGAAGGCTTTCTCCCACAAAATCCTTTTAGGCTTTTGATTAGGCTAATATCAATTTTATAAATTAACTTAGGAATTAAGTCTTTCAATTGTGACATAACTTTTATTATAGTTCATGGAAAGGCATACATGGGATCTAGCTGATGTCATGTATAAGGGTGGTAGGTAAATAGCTCAAATGTTTCTCTAAGTGATATCGAAGTTCTGCATTGCTTTCCTTCTTGTTTTTGCCCTGAACCTGAAGAACATAAGGCATGGAAAGGGGGCTTTCTTGCAGTGACTCCCTTGCCTTTTTCCCCATGTAAAACATTTCACAGCTTGTCTCATTACAGCATTTGTAAAAACACAGTCAGAAAGCAGTGGTGCATAAATGAATTATTTAAGTTTTGTAGCAAACCGTCCTGATCTTGCTTGCTGCTCTTTAATGCATTTTAAGTGAGCCCAGGGAGTCAAATCATAGTAGGCACAGGGTGGAATGTAAACCAAGTTTTATTAGCCACAAAAAGCCACACTATAACATTTATTAAGTATCAGAGACAGTGTGTTTAAATAAATTTGATTCGCTGAATAATCACTGACGTTGCAACCATCTTCCCCAGATAGGAGCACTCCCTTGTCAAAAACACTTATTTTCTTGTCACTTCTGTTAATATAATGGACTCTTGGGGTTTTGTGAGAGTTTCTTAGCAAATTGTGATTTTCAACAAATTACTATGTGTCTACCATGGAATACAGCTTTAATAGCTGGGGGAGGAGAAGAAAACCACACACATCATTGACTGAAAATATATCATCTTATTATCATTGCCACATTTAGGCAATCTAACTGCTGTAGGAAAATGAGGAACCAGGCTCCCTTTCAAGTCCTTCCCAGTCCTTCTTCCAATAAGCAATGTCAGGAAACTTGATGTTCCCCTGGTAAGCTTGGCCTGAGGCTAATTCCTTTTCTCTTTAGGGGTGAATCAACCCTTAAGACCAAATAATTTATAATGCAAATACCAACTCTTCCTTTCCCATCTTTTTCTTCTCCCTGATGCAAATGAAATGGACAGATGCCCAGAATGTTTCTGGGCCTAGGAGCACCTTCCTATTCTTATGTCAATAGGGTGAGTTGAGGATATGTGCTTCCAAGGATGCCGTGGCTGTATACATCTATAATATAGTTCCTTTCTATCTATAATTATGGTCATCATTTTAAGTCCAGAAAGAAAAGAACACTAAAAAATTAAATATACAGAAGTACTCAATGGATAGACGCTGGCTGATAAACATTTAATACAACTGAGAGCTCACCTTAGATATTTGTGAACTACTGAGATACTGTCTATTTGTGTTCTTGCCCTAATCCTTCATAAGCAGAGACTGCAAATGGCAATTTGTGTTTTTGTGTGTGTCTATGTGTGTGCATGTGTTTGAACCCTGAGTGAAGAAAGCAAGCAAGCAAGCAAGCAAGCAAGAAAGCGAAGAAAGAATCATCCTTTCCCGTCTTTATTGAAAACAGTCTTTCTTACAGGGAGATACACTTATTGCCCTCTTTTTACTGCTCACAGACCTGTGGTGTCATATTTCCAGAGTAATTGGGGAAAGATCCCAATTTGTGGCTTTGTGTCATTGGATTTTACTGTCTACACACTCTTTTGGCATCAGTGAACACATGTTTTCCTCTGTAAGATTCTTACTGAGTTTGTGGTTCTGAGTGAGAACGAATTGTCTTTCCTCTGGGTTTCTGCCTGCCATGAGGCAGTTAAATACTTTGATTAGGATACGGGCTTGTCTTGGGATATTGAGTTCAACTTGAGGATATGGGGCATTGAGGTTCATTCACTCACTTACTTATTCAATCATTCAACAAATACTTATTGAGTGCCTACTATATGCTAGGAATTCTGCTTGATTTGGGATTGGTTTCTATATTCCAGTGGTTCATTGTCTACTAAGGAATTCACAGCAAGAAAGAGAAAATGTGTAATACAGGTAATACTTTGTATGACATGGGTAAACACAGGTGATTACAGGAGTGCAAAGATGGGGCAATAACTCAATCTTGGCAGAGATGTGGAGCTGGGGAGGGTCTGTCAAAGACTTTGGACAATGAACTCCAAACTGAAATCTAAACATTGAAAAATACAGTTAAGCAGGAGTAACTGCCTTTGCAAAGGCTGAGAAGCAGGAAACAGGGAAGCATTGAGAAGAAATTAAAAAAACTAAATGGCTGGAGCTCAGAATGATAAAACTGAGATCACAGACTTGAGCAGAGGCCTGAATATGGATGGAGCATGGGGCATTTTTAGGGCACTGGAATTGTTCTGCATGATCTTGCAGTGACAGATACAGGCCATTAAGCATTTTGTTAGAACTTATAAAAGTGTACGATACAGAATGTGAACCATAATGTAAACCATTGACCATGGTTAGTGGCAATGCTTCAATATTTTTTCATCAATGGTAACAAATGTAACATACTCATGTAAGATGTTATTAATACGGGTAAATGTGAGAGGAAGAGGAGGTGGGGTATATGGGGATCCTCTATATTTTCTATGTAACTTTTCTGTTACCTAAAGCTTCTTTGAAAATAAAGAGAAAAAAATAAGACACTGGGGGAATGTACAGAAGAAATTGTCACTATACATAAAAGATAACAGATTTTACGGGAATGAAAGACACAATGCAAACAAATTTTTTATATATATTTATATTTTGTATTTTGTATTTTTTATTAATTTTATTCCTTTTTTTGGCTTTGTTTTTGGGAAGGTTTTGGATTGCGGAGAAGTCACAACTGTGGCAGGAGAGGATCACTGGCGTGAGGTGTCAGTGAGGGGGGGAGTGTGGGGAGGGGTGCACCTGGGGCATGCCTCTATGGAATATGAATGTGTTCAAGTGGTCATGGGGTGCTGTCTTGGTGAATGGAGACCCATATAGTAACCAAAAGAATATTGAATTCCCATTCTTGGGAGTCCTGGTACATTCTCTAATAGAGTGGCAAGAATCCCTACGTGGCCAATGCCTAGCAAAGGAGGACAGACCAATATGCTAGGTCCTTGATATTGATACTTGTACTTATGAACCTCCATCTTCTGAAATTGAAACTTAGTCTAGTATTATAAATTTTCTAAGAGTTGCCTCTGAAAGCCTCCTTGTTGCTCAAATGTGGCCTCTCTCAAAGCCAAACTCAGTGTATAAACTCACCATTTCCCCCCTACCATAGGACATGACTCCCAGGGATAAGCCTCCTTGACACCAAGGGATAATTTTGAGGTGACAACTAGCGATGCATTTGGAAAATGACCTTGATGAAAAGGGGTAAATATTAAATATAAATGAGTTTTTATGGCTAAGAGATTTCAAAACGAGTCAGGAGGTATTAAAGAGGTTACGCTTATGCACATCTTGGGAGGATCTTACTGACGGCTGCAGAAAACAGTGCCTCAGGCAGGGGGCCTCCTGAGGGCTCTACAGACATCTGGATACTTTAAGCTGGGCAGACAACCCCATCAGTGGGTCTTACTTTGGGATATCTGATAACCTATCCCCCCAGTGTATAGGAGTTTGACTCATTTATAATTTTCCTACACATGGTACTTATGCTCCTTTTATTTGAACATATAATTAGCACTATACCCATTAAATGTGTGTCCCAGAGAATTAAATCTTCTGGTTGTTCATACACTGATTGAGCCCTGAATCTCAGCAGAGTTGCAGCCAATACCTGCCCTCAAATTCGACTTACCCAGGACAACTAACAAAAGGATAATGATGGACAATGCCCATCCCCCTAAATAAAAGAGTATCTACAACTGCAAGCAAGATAGTTCCACCCATCTGCCTCATGAGATCTAAGCCCCCTCTCAACTGGAAGCAGAGTGGGCAAAATCCTCAAGATTGAGGATGAACCAACATAAGGGGTGAATGCAACTATGGACTAAAGTAGACTTATTATTCTAGTAATAGAAGAACTTGTAACATTGATATAAAGGCAGTGGTCATCCGAGGTTCTGAGGGGAGGGGAAGGGAAGAATAAGTGTAACATGGGACATGGTACACTTACAACAACATGAATATGTTGTTTTAGAGATTTTTAAGCACAGGATTTACATGATCAGACTTACAATGTAGAAAAGACACTGTTTTTTCAAGTATATATTCAGAGAGAAAGAAAGATCACTGTTTGCAGTGTAGAGAATAATTTGGAGGGGGACAAGACTGGAGTTTGAGAGAGCAATTAAATGGTTAATTAGACTGAAGACTGATGGTCTGACCGTGAACCATTCCATTGGGGAGAGAAAGGGGGAGTATGTGTCCATGCACATGCTTGTTAAAATTTTTCTAACAAGACTGGTGATTTACTAGATTTACTGAGAATAAACAGTCAAAATAAGACCAGAGTTTCTGGACTGAGTAACAAGTTGGATACTAGTTCTTGAGAAGGATGTGACTGGAGAAGAATCTGGCTTCAGAGGAAGATCTATGGCTTCTCAATCCCTTGAGGAAAACCAGATTTAAATACCTGGTAGACAGGTAGATCTCCCGATTTGGAGTTCAGGAGATAGATTCTAGTAATCCATAGTAACATGAGACACCCTTGTGTTTAAATGAGGGTTTGCTATTTTAGACCAATGTAACACTAGCACATCATTAAAAAAGAAGCAGTCTTTCCTGAAAGAGAGAAGGAGAGAGAGAGAGGGAAAGAGAGAGATGGGGAGTAGGGGGGACGGGAGAGAAAGAGAGAAGGGAGGGAGGGAAGGAAG
>JAQZBX010045066.1:0-21167 GCA_029593785.1 Cabassous unicinctus
GTTATGGCAGTTTGATATAGTTATGAATTCCAAAAATAGATATTGGATTATACTTGTAAACTGGTCTTTTCCTCTGGGTGTGATTAAATTATGATTGGGGCTTTGATTGGGCCACATCAGTAGGATGCTGACTCCCTGCCCTTTGGTGGGTGGGAACTCAGAGATAAAACTGCATTGCAAAGCAGAGGAGTTAGTTGGAATTTTGAGTTGAAATACTGAAGCTGAGTTTTAATGCTGGACCCCAGGGAAGGAAGCACACAGAGGAGCTTGGTCATGAGGAGAGAGAGAATGTCCCAGGAAGAGACAAGCCATTCACCTAATAATCTACAGCTGGCCTTGTGGAGAGAAGCAAGCCTAAGCCTGGAGAGATGCAAGCACCAGGAAGAGAGGAACCCAAGAAGCCTGAATTCTTGGCAAACATCAGCAGCCATCTTGCCCCAAAACGTGGCAATGGACTTTGGTGAGGGAAGAAACTTATGCTTTATGGCCTGGTAACTGTGGGATTCTACCCCAAATAAATACCCTTTATAAAAGCCAACAGATTTCTGGTATTTTGCGTTAGCAACCCTTTGGCTAATTAATACAACTGTAATTACTGATAAGACAGGAGTTTCTTCAGACATTTTGTACTTTATTCCTGTGAATTTCATGCATTTTGTTTCCTATCTTCTTTCCTTGCAGCCTTCTTTTGTGTACAGTTGATCATTTGTGATGTGACTGAGTAGTCACTTTCTCATTTTGTTTTCTGTATATATTTTAACTACTTTATTTTTGGTTTCCATGAGTTTTGTATTAAAGAGCCTAAATCCATAATATCCTAATTCAAAATAACAACTTAACTTCAATAGCTTTCACAGTCTGATTTTATACCCTTTCCCCTCCTCTTTGCTGTTATTTACCTTTTACATTTTCCATGTCCATAACATAGAAATTTGATTGCTTCTTATTCAATTATATTCTAAATCTTTTGGGAAATAATGAGTAGACTTATCTATTGAGGATACAATAGTATTCAAGTTTGGTATATGTAGTTATCTTTACTGGGCATCTTTATTTCCTCATCCTGCTCTAAGATACTATCTAAAGTTCTTTATTTTCAACCAGAAGTTCTCCTTTTAGCATTTCCTATATTGCATATCTCTTTACCACAAACTGTCTCAGTCTTATGTATCAATGAATATCTTGAAATCTCCCTCATTTTTGAAGGAAAGTTTTGTTGTATATGTAATTCCTGACTCTCAATTTTTTTTCTTTCATTACATTAAAAATTGAGAAGTGTTGAGTTTTTTTGTTGTTTGTTTATTTGTTTTTCTTATTGTAATAATGAAAGTGCACTGAGGCTGATTGAAGTGATGAATTCACAAATATGTGATTAAAACCATCTTTCTTTCTTTCTTTCTTTTTTCTTTCTTTCTCTCTCTTTCTTTCTTTCTTTTAAATAAACTTTGTTTTACATAAATGTTACATAAAAATATAGGGACTCCCATAAGCCCCACTCCCTCTCCTTCCCACACTTTCCAACATTAATAACAGCCTTCATTAGTATGGTGCATTTATTACAATTGATGAACAAATATTGATGCATTGCCACTAACCATGGATTATAGTTTAAATTGTAGTGTACACTCTTTCCCTTGCGATTTTGTAAGATATGACAAAATATATAATGGCCTGTATAAGTCACTGTGACATCATCCAGGACAATTCCAATATCCCAAATATGCCCCCATATTACACCTATTGTTTGATTTCCCTCCCCTCTGATCCCCTGGTGGCCACTGCCTTAATATCAATGATGCAAGCTCTTCCATTGTTAGAATAACAATAGGTCTATACTAGGATAATAGTAATTCTACTTTAGTCCATTTTTCCTTCCCCAATCCTGAAGATTTTGGGATACTGGTGCGCACTCTGCCTCTAATTCAGAGGGTTCTTGGTTCACATGGGGAAGATGGATGGAACTAAGTGGCTTGCAGTTGCACTCTCTCTGTTCCTTGGGATGGGCATTGTCCATCTTCATCACCTTGTTGCTTGTCCTGGATGAGTCCAATGAACTGAAGAGTAGGTGTTGCAACTCTTCTGAGATTCAGGGCCCAACTGGCACTTGGACAGACCAAGGTCTTAAGTCCCTTGGACATACATCTGTCAAGTATAATAGTAACTATAAGTTCAAATAGAAAAGGCAGAAGTGCCATGTGTAGGGAAACCACAAATGAGTGCAACTCTGTCACACTGGGGAGCATAAACTCCAAGGTAAGTCTCACTGTCAGGGTGCCAAAATCCTGAACTGTCTGCCTTGACTATTATGTCTGGATGTCTTTAGATCTCTCAGGAGTCCTACTATTTGAGACAATATTTACCATGGCAGTCAAAGAGATCCAGCTAATATTTGCATAAGCTTAACCTCTGGAATGACCTCCCAACACACTTTGAAATCTCTTAGCCATAAAAACTAATTTTTTTTTTTACCTTTTCCTCCTTATGGTCAAAGTCTTTATCCAGGTGAATTTCTAGTTGGCTCTTAGGAGTAATCTATTGGTGAAAGGGAGGCTTATTACTGGGAGTCATGACCCACACTGGGGGAAGATAGTGCATTTATATGCTGAGTTTGCCTTAGAAAGTGGCCACATTTGAGCAACAAAGGAAGCCCTCCGGAGGCAATTCTTAGGCAACATATAATACTAGCTAAGTTTCACTTTCAAGTTAAAGGCTCATAAGTACAATCATTAATATCAAGGGCTCAGTGCAATGGCTGGTCCATGTTCACTAGACACGACCCTTGTACTCAGGAACTCTTGCAGTCTCATTAGAGAATGTAGCAGAACTCCCCAGGATGGTAATTTAATATTCTTTCAGTTATTGTGTGGATCAACACTGACAATGAAAATGCCCAATGAATTTTTCAGCACAATCATATGACTTAGTGGCATACCCCAGATAACCCCCCTCCCATGCATACCCCTATCACCAATACCCCACACCATCAATTCTCCCTTGCCATTGTTGTGACCATTCTGTGATTCAAAACATCTCCAAATATGAAGCCAAGAAAATAACCAAATAAAAATAATTAGAAAATGAAAAAAATTAAAAATAACATATAAAATTCAAAAAAAAATTAAAAATCTAAAAATGAATTATGTTCCATCTATTCCATTCTTCCCTCCTCCTCCCCTTGGGACCTATGGTAAACTCTAAGTATCACTTTTGCATGGTTACTTGCAATAATATTGACAGCTTGATATATTGGTATCTTTTCTTTTATTAGGCACTATGTTCTTGGGATAATCTTGCCTTTCTATTTGAGAACATAGCAGGACTCCCCAAGATGGGAGTTTAATATTTTCTTGTTTATAGCAACACTACACCACTGTCACATCCATCCACTGCACAACTTCACCCTTTCATCTTATAGATTTTGCCCATATAGGCATTGACTCACAGCCCTCTATTCTCTTTCTGTCTCCTGTAAACCTATCTTCCATACTCTAGATCTTTTAGTCTGCTCTATTTGCATAATTCACATCAGTGAGGTCATGGAAGATTTGTCCTTCAGTGCCTGGCTTACTTGACAGAAAATAAGGTCTGCAACATTCATCCATGTTATCCCATGTGTCAATACTTCCTCTTCAGATTGCTCATTAGCAGTATATAGAAACAGTACTGATTTTTGCATATTAATCTTGTATTCTGTCACTTTGATGAATTTCTTTATTATCAATTTATTATCTCTAATAGCTTATTTGTGGATTTTTAGAGATGTTTTCTAGGTATGGTATCATATCAGCAAGTAGCAAGACAGTGGTGCAGTGAAGATTTTGGGTTCAGTGGTGCTGGTCAGTGAGGAGAGTAGGATAGCGGGTTGGGTTAGATTATCCATGGAACTTGGGTGAGGGTCAGGGTAAGGATCAGGTGAACTCTGGAGATTTGCAGGTCAGTGGTTAAAACTACAACATTGGGAATATTCTTTTGGCAATATGGCATGGGAGGATTACTTGTGTAGTGTTTTGAATGTGGTGGGGTGCATACAGATCAAAATGAACTTGGGGTAGATTTCCATGGAATATGTAACTGTTCATCCTGTTATAGTGTATTTTATCAGTGGGGAGAGACCCATATAATAAACAAGAAAATAATAGTTTTTAAAATAATGTATAAAATACAAAAAAAGTTTTAAAAATTAAATAATAAAGCAATTTTTAGACATTATATCTTTCTTCACTGTAAGATCTGCTCTCTTGTATGTACAGTGACTTTTTTTCTGTATATTCCCACAGTATCTTATTTTTTTCCTTTTAACTCTAAAGAAGAAAAGTCATGTAGAGGATATAGGGCATTTCATATACGCTTTCCCCCTCTCCTCTCTTAATGACATTTTACTTGCAGATGGTACATTTGTTACAATTGATATACGAATATTGAAGCATTGCTGCTGACTCTGGTTGATGGTTTACATTATGATTTGCATTTTGAAGAGTACAGTTTTATAAATTTTGACAAAATTTAATATAGCCAGTATCCATTATTGTGAAATCATGCAGGAGTATTTTAGTGCCTTAAAAAAGCCTTATGTTGCATCTCTTCTATTCTTCCCTCCACCTCCCCTTGGGACCTATGGTAAACACTGTCAAAAATCAGTTGACTGTGTATGTGAGGATCTATATAAGAACTCTCAATTTGATATCATTGATCAATATGTCTATCCCTGTGCCAATATTATGATGTTTTGACCATGTAGCTTTATAGTATGTTTCAAAATAAGGTAGTGTGATTCCTCTGATTTCATTTTTCTTTTGCATTATGTCTTTGTTATTCAGGGCCTTTGCCCCTTCCAAATAAATTTCTTATTTAGCTTTTTCAATTCACTGAAAAATGCTGTGGTAAATCTTTATTGGGATTGTGCTAAATCTGTAAAACTGTTTGGGTAGGATAGATATCTTAATGACATTTAGTATTCTTATCCATGAACAGGAAATATTCTTCCATTTATTTATGTCTTCTTTGATTACCTTTAACAGTGTTGTGTAGTTTTCTGCTTTCAAGTTGTTTACATCTTCAGTTAAATATATTTCTAGTTACTTGATTCTTTTTTTGCTATTGTGAATGGGATTTTTTCTTGATTTCTTCCTCAGATTGTTCATTATTGATGAACAGAAATGCTACTGATTTTTGCACATTGATCTTATAACCTGCCACTTTACTGAACTCATTTATAAGCTCTAGAAGCTTTTTTGTAGATTTCTTAGTGCTTTCAAGGTATTGGATCAGGTCATCTGCAAATAGTGAAATTTTTGCTTCTTCCTTTTGAATTTGGATGACTTTTATATATTTTTCTTGCCTAAGTCCTTGGGCAAATACTTCTAACACAATGTTAAATAAGAGCAGAGACAGTGGGTATCCTTGTCTTGTTCCAGATCTTAGAGGGAAAGTTTTAAGATTTCACCATTGAATATCATGTTAGCTGTGGGTTTTCATATATAACTTTTATCATGTTGAGGAATTTTCCCTCTATTCCAATCTTTGAAGTTTGTTTATCAAGAAAGGGTGCTGTATTTTGTCGACTGCTTTTTTTGCATCTATAATGATTATCATGTGATTTTTTTCTTTTGGTATGTTTATGTCGTGTATTACATTGATTTATTTTCTCATTTTGAAACATTCTTGCATAACAGGGATGAAGCCCACTTGGTCATGGTATATAATTCACTTGATGTGCTGTTGAATATGGTTAATATTTTAATGAGGATTTTAGCATATAGTTTCCTTATAGAGACTATTCTATTGTTTTCCTTTGCCGTGGGGTCTTTGGTTTTGGTATTAGGGTGATATTGGCATCATAGAATGAGCTAGGCAATGTTCCATCCACTTATATTTTTTAAAAGAGTTTAAGCAGCATTGTTGTTATTTCTGTCTTAAATATTTGGTAGAATTCACCTGTGAATCTATCTGGTACTGGGCTTTTGTTAGTTGGGATGCTTTTGATGACAAAACCTACCTTTTTACTTGTGAAGTTCTCCTCAGTTCATCAATTTATTTTTTCTTCAATGTAGACTGCTTGTGTGTTTCTAAGAATTTCTCCATTTCTTCTAAATTATACTTCTTTTTGGCATACAGTTTTTCAATGTATACTCTTATGATACTCTTTATTTCAGTGTGGTCAGTGGTGATATCCCCTTCCTCATTTAATAATGTATTTGGATCTTCTCACTTTTTTCTTTGTGAGTCTACCTAAAGGCTTGTCAATTCTTTTCAAAGAATCAGCTTTTGGTTTCATTTATTTTTTGCAGTGCTTTCTTATTTTAATTTCATTTAGCTCTGCTCTAATCTTTGTTATTTCCTTCTTTCTACTTTCTTCAGGGTTAGTTTGTTGTTCTTTTTCTAGGCCCTCCTGGTGTGCATTTAGGTCTTTGATTTTAGCTCTTCCTTCTTTTTTAATAAAGACATTTATGGCTATGAATTTCCCCCTCAGTCCAGCTTTTGCTGCATCCCATAGGTTTTGATATATTGTGTTATCATTTTCATTAATTTCAAGATAGTTACTGGTTTCTTTTGCAATTTTCTCCTTGACCCACTGATTGTTTAAGTGTGTGTTGTTTAACTTCCATATCTTTGTGCCTAAACTTCTTCTCTGCCCCTGATTTCTAGCTTCATTTCATTATATATTTTATATATAAAAATATACTTTTTATATTTTCCATTGTTCTGAATTCATTGAGTTTTTCTGTGGCCTAAGATGTTTTCTATCCTGTAGAATGATCCATGTGCACTCAAGAAGAATGTATATCCCTTTTTAATTGGGTGTAGTTTTCTTTATATGTCTATTAGGTCCAGGTTCTCTAAGGTATTATCCAAAGTCTTTGTTTCTTTATTGATTTTCTGTCAAGATATATTGTCTAATGGTGATAATGGTGTATTAAAATCACCCACTATAAATGTTGAGTCATCTTTCTTTCCGCTTAGTTTTTCCAATGTTTGCCTCATGTATTTTGAGGCAACCTGGTTATGTGCATAAATGTTTATAATTGTTCTTTCTTCTCTTGCAATAGTTTTGCACTTAAAGTCTATTTTGTCTGATATTAATATAGCTACTCATGTCATTTTCTTGTAATTGTTTGCATGTAAAATTGTTTTCCAACTCTTCACTTTAAACCTGCTTGCACCCCTGGGTCTAAAGTGACTTTCTTATAGACAGAATATAGGTGGATCATATTTCCCTATCCATTCTGCCAGTCTATGTCTTTTGATTGGAGAGTTTAATCCATTAACATTCAGAATTATTACCATCAAGAAATTACTTATATAAGCCATATTTTCTTTAGGTTTATGTATGTCTTATGCTGTTTTTATTTCTCTCTTAATTTCAGTTTTGTGAATATTTTGAACATTCCCTCATTTTTGAATGCTAGCTTTCTGGATAGAGAATTCTTGCCTGGCATGTTGTTTTGATTTTTTTTAAGACCTTAAGTATGTCATACCACTGCCTTTTTGCCTCCATGGTTACAGATGAGATATCTGCACTTAATCATTATGAACTTCCTTTGTATTTGATGGATATCTTTTCTCTTGCTTCTTTCAGTATTCTTTCTTTGCCTTGAGCATTGAAAACTTGACAAGTATATGTCTTGTGGTAAGCTTGTTAGGATTCATAGATTGGTGTGTGCTGCATTTCCTGGATATATATATTCATGTCCCTCAATAGAGTTGGGGAATTTTCCACCATTATTTCCTCCAAAATTCCTTCTTTCCCCTTTCCCTTCTCTTCTCCCTCTAGGATGCCTACAATGCATATGTTTGTGCATTTCACCTTGTCTCTAAATCCCTTCTGGATTTTTCTATCTTTTTATCTATCTGTTCTTCTTTATGTCTGGTTTCAGGTGTACTGTATTCCACACAGCTGATGCTTTCCTCTCCCTGTTCAAATCTGCTGTTATGTGCTTCCAGTGTGTTTTTTATTGCTTACATTATCTTTTATTTTAAGTTTATGAATTTTTTGGTATATTTACCCAGCATCTTCTTAATATCCTTAATCTCTTCCTTCACTTCAATAAGTTGATTCATGATATTTGTTTGGATGTCTTTGGTTAGTTGTTTAAAGTTCTGCCTCTCCTCCTGTTTTTTAGTGTGTGCATTAGACTGGGTTATGACTTCCTCTTTCTTAGTATGGCTTGTTGTTTTTTTTTGTTTTTTGTTTTGGTGTCTAGGCATCTGTTTATCTTGATGGGCTTATTTGATTGGTTAGCTTCTTTTTCTACTCTATGTTTTTATTTTATTGTTTTTTGTTGTTGTTGTAAGGTTTCACTTAGACACTTTATTTCTCTTATTCTATTTCCTTGTTGTTGTCTATATTCCCTTGAGAAAAAAATATTAGACAGAGATAAGAAGAGAAAAAGAATAATATACTGCTAATAAAAATGTAGAAGAGGAGCAGTGCAAGACCCAGGAAAATAAACAATTAACATGAGTGAAAAATCACTGAAAGTACAGCAGAATAAGATTTAAAAAGTGGAATAGAAAAAAAATGAAACAAGAAACAAAATGGAGAAAAATATACAGAAGGAGTTATAAAACCAGAATGATGAGAAGAGAGGAAAAGAATAAAAAAGTGAAAAGAAAAATAAAATATAAGGAAAGAAAACAAAGAAAAAAGAGAGAGAAATAATTTTTTTTTTAAATTGAAGACCAAACAAAAAGTGGTGGAATGAATGAAAAACAATAGGAAACAGAATAGAGAAAATTGAAGGAAAAAAGAGATAATATAGGTAGAAAATATTGGTAAAGTGGAAAATGCAGGAAACAAAGCAAGGAGAAATACAACAAACAGGAAATAGAACAGCTGCAACAACAACAACACACACATAAAAAAAAAAAAAAAAACAAGGAAAAACAGCTTTCCCTTTAGGCCCCTAAGCAGCTTCTCAGTCTGATGGTGTTCATCAATCAATCACCCTGAAGACTGCCTTCTGGAGGTGATGTACTGGTTTTAGCAATTAAAATTTTTAAAATTAAAATAAAACCCGAAGCTTTTATAAAATATAACAGATCCAAGAAAGCCTAAAACAAAAAAAAAAAATTCAATATGTTACCTATGATACAGCATCAGTTAAATGCCTAAAAACCAAGTGGATCACTTTTCTGGTCAACCCAAGAATCAAACCAGTGGCCTCACATATTCAAGGCAGGAATTCCTCCACTGAGCTAAATTGTCTTCTTGGGTTAATTGGTCTTCAGAGACCTATCTGCTCCCTTTCCTCCAGCCATTTTCAGACTTCTACAGCTTGCTAGACTCCTGCTGATTAGGTCCCCATCCGTGCCTCCTCTTTAATCTAATTGCTTTCTCTCCCTGAGTAACTGGGCAAGACAGTCTGCCTGAGTGGAAACCTTTCCCTTCTCCACATGATGTCAGGGTGCCTTCTGAGATTCGAAGGGGACTCAGCTGGCCGAACTCATCACAAAGAAACCACTCACTACCCTCTGCCAGACCCTTCTTCCTTCCAGGGAATGCTCCCTCCCACTCCATTGGTAGCAGTGAGAAAGGGGCACCAAGGCTACTTGCTGTCAGGTTTGGGTATATGTGCCATTTCCAGCAACAGGGGCTAACAATTCATAGTTTTCATTTGGCTTCTTTGTTTTTCCAGTACCCTCCTAGATGACTCAAAGCACCTTCCAATTCTATATATATCCAGAGCACCTCGTTAAGATAGGTCACTGCATTCTCTCTGCTTTTTTGTGAGGTCAGTATCTGTCTACCTATTCTATTGGCATTTTCCCAAAAGTCCCTGATCATGTGATTTTAATTCATTGACTTATTGATGTGATTTATTAGACTGTTTTATATTCTTGTTTCTGACCTCCCTTGCCCATGAAGGATAAAGTGCAATAGATCACTTTGTAGAATTATTTTAATGTCCTTTTGAATTCCATTAAAAAGAATTTAATTGAGGATTTTTGTATCTCTATTCATTAGAGAAATTGGCCTGTAATTTATTTTTGGAGTGTCATTTTCTGGCTTTGGTATTAGGGTGATGTTGCCTTCATAGAATGAATTTGGTAGCATTCCTTATTCAATTATTTGTAAGAGTTTGTAGAAGATTAATATAATTCTCTGAGTGATTGGTAGAATATAACTGTGTCACCATCTGGTTCTGGACTTTTTATTTGCGGTAGCTTCCAATGACTGCTTCAATCTCTTTACTTGTGCTTTGTTTATTGCAGCCTTCTATTTATTCTAAGGACTTTGTAGGTTGTTCATGTATTTTCCTAGAAATTTGTTCATCTCGTCTATCTTGTCTAGTTTGGTGGCATACAGTCAGTCATAGTTGCCTCTTATGATCTCTTTTCTATCTACAGGATCAGTAGAAATGTCCTCAGTATCATTTCTAATAATTTTTTTATCTGCTCTCAGTTTTTCTTTTTCCTTCTTACTAAAATGAAGGGTTTGTTGATTTTATTGATCTTCTCAAAGAACCTAATTTTTGTTTGGTTGACTCTATTGGTTATATTTTGTTCTCCCTTTTCATTTTTTTCTGCTCTAATAATTATTATTTCTTTCTTTCTGTGTGCTTTGGGATAAGTTTTCTGTTCTTTTTCTAGTTCCTTTAGGTGTGCATTTAGCACTTTTATTCTAGTTCTTCTTTTTAAATATAAGCATTGAGGGCTATAAATTTCCCTGCCAGCAAAGCCTTCACAGCATCCCAGTCTTTGATAGGTTCTATATATTTATCTTAGGACAAGTTCATTTATTGCATTTTTATCTCTTTTTTCCTCTATTTTTCATCTCTTTTGACTATTAATCTTCTGTCCAGATGTTCTATCCAGTGATGAGAGTGGTGTGTTTAAGTCTTCAAAATATTATTTTAGAAACTATTTCTCCCTTTAGTTTTGCCACTTATTGCCTTATTTACTTTGGGGCACACAGTTTATATGCATAAATATTTTTTATTGTTATTTCTTCTTATTGAATTGTCCCAATTATAAATATATATTGACCTTAATCTTTTATAACAGTTTTGCATTTAAAATGTATTTGCTCCAATTTTAGTGCAGATACTACACTAAAACTTTTAGAGATCAACAGAGGTAGAGTAGGTTTCATAGGGAGATATTAAATAACTGTTGAAGCCATAGAAAATAGATTGATTTAAAACTAAATTGAAGGGAAGTTAATAACACTGAAGCCAAGTAACTCAAATATAAAGTATAAAACAAATATGAAGTGTAAAAACAAAAAATTTGAATATAAAATAAATACATGAAACTTAAATCTAATGATTGTAGGAATAAAATACATATAAATATACAAAAATAAGATAATTCAGGAATGAAATACAATATGTCATATAACTGAAAATAACAATTTATTTTAAATATATATAGACATTTATGGAGAATGACTAGATTTTGGCAATGTGGTAATACATGTTTTACTTCAAGAGAGGAGTATATGTTAAAAGGAATGTTCAGTAAGTCACATGTAGGAAAAATATACAGTGATGGGTGCAGTAGAGATAATGAGAGTAAAGATGCATTTTTAACAGTGGTAGAAGTACCAAAACCAGAATTATCAGGAAGAAAGCTTTCATGCTTTAAAAAATTTCATAAAAAATCTAGACACAGAAACTTTTCTGTGTTTTTGGGAAAGCTACTTTGAATCTCACTTCCGTCTATAAATTTTTTAAATTGCATGAATATCAACAGAAAAAAAATCATTTATTTTCAAGTACCAAATAATACAGTGAGAAAAGGAGTAAGTGCACAGTAATCCCAAACAAATGAATGAAAGCTCTTCATCATGATTTACCTTATGTACTGAAATATACCCTCTCAAAAGAAGAAAAAAGGCATTAGGAAAATGAAACAATATCTGATAAGAATCATAATTTTTTTTTATAAAACTCAAAAAATGAATGGGAAGAAATTAGAAAATAAGAAAAATAGAAAAATATCAGTTCAAAATTGAAATGTAATATATATAAAATAAGGTGACAAGATAATGCTTAAGTAGAAAAAGAAGGTAAAGCAGAAAGTGTTGAAAAGAAATTAAGTGGAGAATGTTAAAGATTTGAAAAAAAAAAGTCAAAATATGAGTGTGATGGTTAGGCTACTGTCAACTTGTCCAGGGATTGTGCATACTTATTTGGTCAAGCAATCACTGGACTAATTGTAATACAAAGGATATTGATGAACTTTATTCATCAGTGAGTTTACTCTATAGATAGATGATTGCATCTACAGTCAACCAGGGGAGATTACCTTCAGCAATGAGTGAAGTTTTATTCAATGAATTGAATGCCTTAAAAGGGGAAGTTATTTCAGCATTCTGAGAGAAATTCCCAGCTCTCTCTCGACAGCCATCTCCTGTGAACTTTGTAGGACTTTCATCAGAGCCTATGGCTTGCAGCCTGCCTGCAGAATCTGGACCTGTGCATCCACACAATCACACAAAAGAATTTTATAAAACCTCATAGCCTTTACAGATATCACCTGTTGATTCTGTATCCCCAGAGAGCCCTGACTAATACAATGAGGAAAGGTATAAATGGTCCAATACAGTGGAGTGTTTGACCTAGGAAACCAAAGCAAAGACTTGAAACAAATGCTAAAAGTACAATTCTTTTTTTTTCTGATGTGAAATTCTTTGAAGCTGCATATCAAAAGTGCACATTGAGCACTGACTCAGAAAGACTAAATGCAAGGCATATTCTAGGAAAATTGCCTGGGTTAAAATACACAAAAATCTTTATACGTACATTATATTAAGTAATTAGAGACCCATAAACATTTTTGAGAACAAGATTTTGTGCCAGATGCAAAAGGAGTAATATATTTATGGAAAGAAATGTGATTTGTGGTTTTATACCCAGCAAAACTGAAATGTAAGTTAAAAAGACATAGAAATTCAAATATCCTACCAGACAAAGTTTAATATTTGGGCATCACCTCTTCCAGGTGAGTGAACAGGGTTCAGTAAATGAAATTACTGAAACACATTGACAGGAGGATAGATGATAACACTCAATCTGTATTATTTATTCAACTAACACTCAATGAAGATGCTATGAGTGACGCTATGACCTTGGTGGGGGCCATTTTGGAGACCAAATATTATAATTCATATAGCAGTAATTTGTTTAGGGTGCTTATCTGTATATGTATTTATTTATTTGATAAATAAGATATATAAGTAGTAAAGATACAAATATTGCTTAATAAGATAAGTAAAATTAAACATAAAGACTTTTTCTAAAACAACCTAATCTTTTGAAGTAAAACTAAACTGTCACTAAATTGGCTTCTTCTGCATGGAGTAGAAAGGTGAGCACTGAGGTGTCTCCAAACACCATAAGATCTCCAGCTCCTCTCAGCCTCAGGCTGAGGCCTCCAGCTCAAGGTCTTCCCAGCTGTCAGTTGTAGGATCTGCAACACAAATACAGGATCTGGAATCATTGGGGTGGCCCAGAGATGGTAAGACATGGGGCTTCCCTGAGGTGGGCTGCAGGACCCAGAAGACTGCTCAGGTCCTGAAGAAGTGATCTTTGGTCCCTGATTACCCCAGGAGCCAGATCCAGGAGGCACTGAATTCTTATTGCTGCCTTCTGCATAGGGTGCTGTCTATGACAAGGACTGTCTATAAATTTCCAACAAAGTTCAGTCATGAAAGTATCACATTAGAAAAGGCCAGATTCCTAGAGCTCTTCCTTTTCCTACTCAAACACAAAACTTACCTGTCATTTTCCATTTAAAAAAGGATATACTGTGATACCAAAAACATAATTTTTCTTACATTAATATGTTCCAACACATAAATATTACAAAACACTCCTCATTATAATATAATAGAGCTATTTTAATAATTGCAATATTACAAAATAATAAGGGGAAATGAGTAGCATGAAATTCTACCTGCTTCTCTCATCCCAAGTTAGCTTTGCAGGGAAATTTCCTTCAGGTTTTGTTTCTTTGAATTCTACATACTTAAATAAATTCTAAAGACTGGTGTCTTGAGAAAAGGTGCATGAGCTAATCTGGGATCTGGGTAGGGAACTACAGAGGCTCAGAACCCCATGGCTTGGGCACCTGAGAGGTCCCACTTTGATAGAAAACAGGGTTACAATAGCTATCCTGCTTGCATGAAAGGGACACCAGAGCATCACTGTTCTTATGGATTGAGTCAGGCCCAGCTATAAAGTCATGGTTTCATCCTCATCTCCACTCGTAGGGATGTGAATTCATCTGTGAATAGCATCATCAGAGATCTTATTAGTGAAGGTTAAAGCCACTACTACAGGGTAGCTTTTTTCCTTTTTGCATGGAGTCCTAAAGAGAGGAAGTCTAGACAAATTCATGAGCAGGAGCAGAGGGAGACAGATGTAAACAGATGATAGATGATGGAAGGAGAGTTGGTGTTATGGATTGCTAGCAAGCTGCCACCAGCTTGAGTGAAAGCATGGCCTTGCTGATAGCTAAATTTTACTTCTAACTTCCCAGATGATGAGAAAGACAATTCCTCTCTATACACCATGCTTGAGTGAAAGCATGGCCTTGCTGATAGCTAAATTTTACTTCTAACTTCCCAAATGATGAGAAAGACAATTCCTCTCTATACACCTCTTGGATAAAGCATCCCTGGCAAATTATCACAGTCTAACTTCCCTTTCACCTTGAGACCTGAGTTAGTGGCACTCAAGGTAATTCCACATTATTCACCATACTCACTGATAAAGAGGGGAGTATCTTGATTGACCTTAAGTGGAATAGGAGGGCAAACTTTCATCCTGAACAGGGCTAGAGCTCTCTCCTCCAGATTAAGGAGCCATAGCTGATCAAACTTTGGGCTTTGTGGAATGAGTTTCTAATCCCTTGGGAGTGGTTCTCAGAACACCCTTCACTTTCCTGCACTTCATTTCACCACCCAGTTCTTACCTCCACCTCCATGTTCACACACTATTGCAGACTGTCCAGTAAGCTCCTCAAAAAAGCTGAATGTCCTGAAGTGTCAGAGAGAAAGTTAAGAATCAGTGGAGTGCAAGTCAGTTCATTTCCCTTGCCTTCCTCATCCTACCCACTCCACACTCACATTTCCTCTTCTTCTTCTTTTCTTTTGACATTCTTTCTGTGTTTACCAAGAAAAGATAATTTAGGTAAAAAGAGTACTCCTCCTCCTCCTCCTCCTCCTCAAGGAGTGTAGACAGCTGCAGAGAGGAGAACACACTTGCATTTCCAGAACCATATGTACAACATCACACCTATGAGGGGAGAGCCCATCCCAGAACCAACTTCACAGCATCCCCCACATGATGTGGATCTAGGCTTCTGAATTCCAGCACAGCTCTTTATCTAGGTTACATGAGTTGATTCATGAAGAGGGAAGGTTTGGAAATCAGTGCAATGTTGAAATACAGTAGGTGAGGAAGTTGGAGACATGTTTGAAAAACATTGTCATTTGTATGACCTCACCTTCCTGGAAGAGAAGAGGTCCTTCAAGATAATTATAAAAAGAGGAGAAAAAGGAAGAGCTGCAAAGAAAAGCTTACAAATAAGGAACAGAGATTTTAAAAATAGGCAGAAAGAGGAAATAAATTACATGCAAGTTGCCATTCTCTATGTCAGAATCTTCCAAATCTGAGAAAAATGCTTCAGAATGCACCAGGGCAGTAAAGATGATGAGGTGGCCTTGTAAAAGGGAAGGAGAAAGTTGGGGTTGAAAGGAGAGCTCAAGCGCCTATTGTTGGTGTCATAACATGATCTGATCCTAGAATACAATGCTGTTCTCATCTCACCCTCACTTTGAGCCTCGATTGCTTCTCCTATGCCCTGTGGGGTTTGCCTAAAATCTAGGGTCTGTCTTCCAGACCACACATGCTCTAATTTTAGGGAGAAATGTTCATATCTTTGTTACTTCTAAGAAACCAACATTGTCTCCTTATCTTTCTAAGAATGATATTGGTTTCCTTACCATCTTCCCTGGCTCAGAACCACTCTGCCTCTCTTCTCTCTTGTAATTAGTGCTTATTTCCTTTCTTCTTGTCTCCATTCATGTTTTTCTTCCATATGAGAACTTGGAGGAATGATCAAGTGTATACTACTTCCCTGTCCAATCAATAGATTGATCAATTACCAATTTATCCATCTCCAGGAGCAATTCTCAGAGACCTAGAGTTGTTTCAGGTCTTGTGGAAGACAGCTACCAACAACCCCACAAATCAAGTGATTGTCAAGTGTCTGGAATGACCTTAGGTATGTGGCAGACATTTTGTCCTCTCAACAGCCTCCATAGGTTTCCCAGCCCTTTAGGGTGGATGAACATGAGATTAGAAGCAACGTGTCCATATTCCCTTATCCTGCAAGTGAGGTAATAGGGTTTGTGCAGGATGTTTGCCCACTTAAATAAGTGGTTTCATCAGGTCTTTATAGGACTGGGTAAGGGGTTCTTTGACAAGCTTGAGGAAAGGTACAGAGAGGGATATGAATGTTGTGTGAGGGACAGAGCAGAGATGACTGGCAACAGCATTGGTTTCAAACCATGGGCCTGCTCCCAGAGGCTCTGACATTGGCCTGCTCAATTCCAGGACACCAGCTCAGTATGATTCAGAGATCCAGAGTGTGAAGCAATCCAGGAACCCATTCACTCAAGTCCTACAAAAACCTGCTAGGCTTTGTTAGCTCTTACGTGGCACCTAGAAACAAACTTTTTTCAAATACAATGAAATTTATATTTAATTCCTAATCCAGCATTTTGGATTTGGGTGGGAAGTGCAAAAGAGAAGTGAGCTCAAGAATGCACTACAGCTACACCTCTCAAGGACACTGGTGTGTTTGTAGTAAGCCCAGAGAACACATTGTTTATGGCATCCAACCTATGGCTACCCTTTAAAGCAGGAGTCCACAGTGAGGATAGAACATGAATGAAATACAACCAGGCCTATAAGTGCACAGGCAGATGCCCTACTTCTCAACCACCATTCAATACTTGCTAAAATAAAAAACTTTGTCCCTGGTCCAGGTCAGAACCTGGAAGAGATTGTGCCCCAGGAGAACCACTGTATCATAGTTCAACACCAAAACCCAAATGACAATCTCTTGTATTCAGTAACTATGGGATGCTAACCAAAGAAAACCAAAGGTTTGATATCTGGCAGTGGAAGAGACATGAGAAAACTAGTCTGTTGGAAGCTAAATTTGAACAGAAATTCAGGGAAAGTTTATTTCAAGCACAGAGCACACCAAACCCATGGTCATGATATCTCTTACTATTTTATTATTAAATGTGAGAAGATGAAATCAGACCCTTATAAATATTTCCTTTATATTTTGATTGCATACCTTCCTGCATAGTCTCCAAGTCACCAGGTATAGCTACTGATCCTGAAATCCTCTCCATTAATTCCTTCCCTGGGAATTGTTACCTACCTGGATTGTCATCATCTTTGCTACTGTTGGACTCATACCTCAGATCCACAATCCAATCTTTAGGAACAGAAACATCCACAAGAAAGATATTGGAGATAGGGCCTCCACTCCTCCTTTCTCCACTTGAGGCCCTGCTGGCTACAATAGGAAAACCCAGCTCCCTACCCCGGGTGCTAAGACCTTCCCTGTACTCTCTGGAGTCCAAGGTCTTCAACAAAACATTGCAATCAATTTGCAAATGTGGAAGAGAAGGTGAAGGAATCTGCTCTCCACTTCTCCCTCATTTAGCTGGAAAATTACAGCACTCTCCTCCAGTCTCTTACCTTGAAATTATGACTGTTTGTACATGCACACTGTCTAAGATGAGTTCAAAGAACAGATCTAGTACTAGACTCTGGGCCGCTCCCCTGGAGAGAATTTAATGAGGATGAAAAGGTTCTCTGTATCATCTGTACCACAGCTCCTAGCCCAAATGGATACTGGGCTTCTGAAAAATTGGAAAAACTTCAACCTCCTGCAGATGCCCTTGTCCTTTGGTGCTCAGTACCAGGAATTAAAATGATGAGTGTTGACAAATTCATAGTAGAACTTTAGAGCATCTGCCTGGTAGAAGAGGCATGAAGAAAGTGCACAGTTCAGAAACCTAAGCCCCTAATATCTCCAGTGCCTGGTCAGTATTCACTAGATGTACACTTCTGAATACTTTATACATCTTCTCAAGTCTTCCCTGTCTCATATTTAATGAATGGCCACATATTTCATCTTTTCTTTCAACGTGGCCATTGAAAATGACTTACACAGAGGTGACATTTATTAGTAAACCAAGGCAGAGTATTACATTCCAGTAAGAGGGGTCCTGTACCAGAATTTTATCCTGGAGAGCTCCATGAATGTTTTCTTCAGTGTTGATGGGATGTTCTCCAGAGTTCATGGGGTATACTTGACATATGGTAAACCACACTTATTTAGTATATAATTTGATAATATTGATGTACATGCATTTCCATGAAGAAATACTGAAGGTATTATTTACACAGAATGGTGACACAAGCCATTGTGCTGTTTAGTGGGTGAAAAATCCAGGAAAACACACAAAAGGCCACACATTTATGTATATGCCCATTGAAAATCAAACGTAGTTATTCTGAGAATCACATCACAAACATACACATCTAAACTCACACCACTCCCATGCACACAGACACCAACTAAACAGAACACAACTTCTTAAGAAATATGGCTAGTCTTACCTGAAATCTCTATTCTTTCACCACACCCCAATCCTCATTCCCACCAGGAGTTTGTAATCAGTGACCTCTTGAGACAAAACCAGCAAGGAAAACCCATGTTTTTTAATATGTAGATGTTTCTTCAGGAAGTGTGTGACTTCAGAATGCCTACCATTGTTGCTTGCTCTTGGGGCTGGCTGTAATTTCATAGAAGAAAACACTGTAAGGATCAGAACTCACTGTATAGTGATACCAGTGGGTTGTTTCCTCTTGGTGACATTAGAATACAGGCTGGGAAAGACTAGTCAAGTTAAGGAAAGGAGACACCTCAGGAAAAGACAGAAATTTGTCCTGGATGATGAATCTCTCAAGTCCATTTTGATTATGAAGTCCAAAATGTTTAATCCAAGAAGAAAATATTTTTGCTAAAGGAAATCTTTCTACCATATAGTTAATAACCTGATGCTACCTTTTATGATTGTCCTCTTGACATAGTGATTAACCAATAGATGCCCACTGAACTCTGACCCACCAGAGAGTTGTACATACCACTTCTACTGTACATGGTCAAATTTTTATGTCTGAAATAGGTGGGAAAAGAAAGAAACCAAGAATGAATCAATTCTACCTCAGATGAAGAAAGATGACCTTACCTTTAAGTAAATGGCACATGCTCTATGGCCCTGGCACTTAGACACTCCTCAAGCAGGCTCTCAGGGGGGGGCTAGGAGGACACAAAGTAACAGTCAATACATTGGCTTGTTACTCCTGGATTAGTCAGGAAGCATTACTTGATTTGGAGCCAGGATTAGAGTAATATGGAGGCAAGTAATAAACAAGCATAAGTGAGCTGCTGAGGAGTGGAAGAATGGCAACTAGAAGGAGCAGCAATAAAAAGGGAAGCAGTCCTTGGCATTGTAGCAAAAGACATCCTAAAGCAACATGAAATATACCTGCAAAGCTACTAAAATACAGGATTTTGTTCAATGAGAGATTCTTTCAACTCTTCCTGCCCCTTTTGAAGCCCAATATTATTGTTGAACCCTTGAAGATGTAAATATATATAAACTGTGCAAATGTGTTGGAAATGAACAAAATCCCTAACCACCTAATGGGAACACAGCTGCTTGTTCCCACAGCTGCTTTTAGTACATGGTCATTTGTCTTCACCTAAAACAGAAGTACATCCGTATTTCATATGCCCACATGGAAGCTAAAATCAAGTTTCTCTCCACAGTAAAGCAAGCACAAAAACCATTTTATTTAAATCATCTAGATTTTATTCTTAACATGTAACTGATACCAAAATGCATACCATTTTCACTTACTCCTGAAGGCACATACAATTAGAGAAATGAAAACACTCTGAGGAACGAACGATGATGTGTAGTTTGCACAAATATTTTTTTCTGTTGCTGCCTTTAGAAAAGCAGGTGGAGACTTGAATCTTTGTGTTGTCCATATTCCAGCTGGGCCTTGAGCCTCAGCAGAGTTGGAACACCTACTCTCCATTTCAATGTGGGCTCACCCAGAAAAATTAACAATGAGGTGAGGATTGACAACCACCATATCAAGGAAACAAGAAAGCCTACAACTGCAAGCAAGAGAGTCCTATCCATCAGCTGTATGGGATCAAAGCCACGTCTCACTCTGGAGAAACCCCGGTCCTGTATAAGTGGGGATAGCCCCAGAGATTGATACCTAATTAGTGGGCTCTTCATTGGAATCTGTGCTCCTGAGAGTAACAGAGGTGGACTCTAAAAAGTCATCCCTGCACATGGTCCATCAGTCCCTTCTAATCAAACCTATATGTGATGCTGGAGTTGTTAGGTGTACTTCCAGAGACTGAAGCCTCTGGCCTACCTAAGTGCAAGCTGTGCCTGGAATTTCAGTCGAGCTGCAACTCTTACCCTACAGTTCAATTGACTCATCCAAGCCACCTGGTAAGGAGATGACGATGGGCAACGGCCATCCCAGGGAATGGAGAGGGCCTGCAGCTGCAGGCAAGATAATCCCATCCACTGTATCCACAGGATATAAGCCCTCTCTCACTTGGAGGTGGAGTGGACATCACCATCCCAGTCCCCTCAGGATTGGGGGAGGAGCTGTGGACTAGAGTGGACTTCGTGGTGTTCTGTTGTAGACATATTGTAATTCAAGCAATGGAAGAAATTGTAACAGTGTCATGGAGCCGGTGGCCACTGGACATTTTTGAGACAGGGAGAGGAGGGGCAGTTGAAATACAGGGGCTTTTTTGGGACTTTGGGGGTTGTCCTGAGTGGTATGGCAGCGACGGATTTAGGCCATTTTCCATCAGAATATACCATGCAGAACTGTGTGGGAGAGAGTGTGATCTATGATGTGAACTGTGGTCTATGCTCAGTGACAAGGCCCCAGGATTAGTATATCCATTGTAGGTGTTGTGCCACACGGATGAGGAATGGTGGTGTGGGATGTTGTTGGAGGTGTGGGAGGTGGGGAACATGGGAATCCCTGTAATGTCTGAGTAATATTTAGGTAATCTAAGCACCT
>JAQZBX010045067.1:0-21167 GCA_029593785.1 Cabassous unicinctus
AACTACTAAAGAGACTGAATCAGTCATCAAAAACATCACAGCATAGAAAAGCCCAGGACTACATGGCATCACAGGTGAGTTTTACCAAGCATCCCAAGAAGAATAAACACTTAAACTGCTCAAAATCTTCCAAAAAATTGAAGAAGGAACACTCCCTAACTCATTTTATGAGGCAAACATCACCCTCATGCCAAAGCAATATAAAGATACAAGGAAAGAAAACTACAGACCAATATCCCCTATGAATACAGATGCAAATATCCTCAACAAAATACTAGCAACCCTAATACAACAGCACATCAAAAGAATTATACACCATGATCAAGTGCACTTATCCCAGGTATGTGAAAGTGGTTCAACATAAGAAAATCAATAAGCTTAACACATTGCATTAACAGAAATAAGGAAAAAAACACATGATAATCTCAATTGATGCAGAAAAGGCATTTGACTAAATCCAGCAGTTTTTCTTGATAAAAACACTTAGAAAACTAGAAATAGAAGGAAACTTCCTCAACATGATAAAGGGCATATATGGAAAAACCCACAACTAACATCATACTCAATGGTGAAAGATGGTAAGCTTTCCCTCTAAGATCTGGAACAAAGCAAGGATGCCCACTGTCACCACTGTTATTCCACATGGTACTGAAAGTTCTAGCAAGAGCAAAGGCAAGAGAAAGAAATAAAAGGCATCCAAATTGGAAAGGAAGAAGTAAAACTTTTCCTGTTTGCAAATGACATTATCTTATATCGAGAAAATCCTGAAAAATCCATAATGAAGAAACTGGAACTAATAAATGAACTTAAAACAAAATGGTAGGGTACAAGATCAACATGCAAAAATCCCTAGTGTTTCTATATACTAGTAATGAACAATCTGAAGGAGAATTCAAGAAAAAAATCCATTTACAATAGCAATTAAAAGAATCAAAAATCTAACAAAGGCTGTAAAGGACTTATACACAGAAAACTACAAGACATTGCTAAAAGAAATGAAAGAAGACCTAACAAATGGAAGGACATTCTACATACGTGGATTGGAGGACTAAATATTGTTAAGATGTCAATTTTACCCAAAGTGATTTACAGATTCAACACAATCCCAATAAAAAAATTTCAACAGCCTTCTATGCAGAAATGGAAAAGCAAAATTAATCTGGAAAGAAAGGGGCCCTGAGTGGTCAAAACAATCCTGAAAGAGAAGAATGAAGTTGGAGGAATCACATTTCCTGATCTTAAAACTTATTGCAAAGCCACAGGAAGTAAAACAGCATGGTAACGGCACAAGACAGGCATATAGACCAATTGAATTTAATTGAGAATTCAGAAATCAACCCTCCCATTCATGGTCAAGTAATTTTTGACAAGGGTACCAAGTCTACTCAATAGGGAAATAACAGTCTCTTCAACAAATGGTGCTGGAGAAACTAGATCTCCATATGCAACAGGATGAGGGTAGACCCTACCTTACACCATATAAAAAATCAACTCAAAATGGATCAAAGACTTAAATATAAGAACTAGAACTATAACACTCCTAGAAAAAAATGTAAAAGAAAATCATCTTCAGGATTTTGTGTTAGGCAATGGTTTCTTAGACTTACACCCAAAGCACAAATGACAAAAGAAAAAATAGATAAATGGGACCTCATCAAAATTTAAAAACTTTTATGCACCAAAGGACTTTATCATGAAAGTAAAAAGACAACCTGTTCAATGGGAGTAGATACATATCCAATAGGGGTTTAATATCCAAATTATATAAAGAAATCCTACAAAACAACAATAAAAAGACAAACAACACATTTTAAAAATGGGTAAAAGACTTGAATAGACATCTCTACAGAAAAGATATACAAATGGCCAGAAAGCGCATGAAAGGATGCTTAAAATCACTAGCCATGAGGGAAATGCAAATCAAAACCATGAGATACCATTTCACACCGACTAGAAAGGCTACAATTTTTTTAAAAAAAGAAAGAAAATTACAAATGTTGAAGAGGATGTGGAGAAACAGAAACACTTCATTGTTGGTGGAAATGTAAAATAGGGAAGCTGCTGTGGAAGACAGTTTGGCATTTCCTCAGAAAGTTAAGTATAAAATTAACATATAACCTGGCAATCCCATTTCTAAGAATATACCCAAAAGATTTGAAAGCAGGGTCTCCAACAGATATTTGTACAACAATGTTCATAGTGGCATTATTCACAATTGCCAAAAGACAGAAGCAACCCAGTTGTCTATCAACAGATGAACAGATAAGCAAAATGTGGTATATACATATGATAGAATATTACTCAGCTGTAAGAAGGAATGAAGTTTTGACACATCAACCAATGAATAGTTAAATAAAATATGGTCTATACATACAATGGAATATTCAACCAAAAAAGTGAATTTCTGATATATGCGACAACATGGATGAATCTGGAAGACACCATGTTGAGTGAAATAAGACACAAAAGGGCAGATATTGTATGATCTCACTGATATGAAATAATCAGAATATGCAAATTCATAGAGTCAGAAACTAGAATACAGGCTGCCAGGGGCTGGGGTGGGGAAAGGGAATAGGAAATTAATGCTTAAAGTGTACTGAATTTCTATTTGGGTTCATCATAAAGTTTTGATGATAGAAGGTGGTGATGGTAGCACAACATTATGAACGCAATTAACAGCATTGAATTATATATTTGAATGTGGTTGTGGTTAAAAGGGGGGAAATTTTACTAGAATAAAAAATTTTTTAAAGCAAACATAGGACTTTACAACACAAACAGCTATCTCTATTGTAAACAATGGACTATAGTTAATTCTACAATTATAAAAACGTTCTTTCATGAATTGTAACAAATGTACCACATTAATGCAAGATGTTAATAAGTATATGGTAACTGTATTTTACGCACGATTTTTCTGTAAACCTACAACTTCTCTAACAAAAAAATATATGTAACTGCTATGATTTTTGAGAGGCCTGTATTTGAAAGATACAAAGATACTTAAAACATGGTTGCTTCAATCACCTCCTATTCATCCTGTGGGTAAAGGAGAAATCCCCACTCTAGGGTTGTGGGGATGGCCAAAAATGACATCCGACACTGGACAGACGAGATCGACAGCAGTTTATCAGTTACATACTCACACCCAGTGGGGGAGGATGACACACAACATACCAAGCGACATAGGGGCTGTACTTTGGAAAAAAGAAACAACCAGGGGCCGTGGGAGGTATGCTTTGTTGTATCAAGAGGGTGCGGTGACCCTGTTCCTCGCAGGAGGATGGGAGTGGCTTATTTAACTAAGTTCACAGGCTGCCAGGGAACTGAAATCTTATCTCTGGGATAAGCAGGAACTGCTCCTCATCCCCTTAATATGGAGGGTTGTTTGGCTGGGGGACCTTCCACTGAAGCACAGTGAGGAGGGAACTTGCACTTAGGCCTCCAGATTTCATCAGATGTTAAGGCAACAAAAATATTGGACTTTAATTTTAGGCCTTATACCACAAGAGTCCTTTCTCTTAAGAAATTATACTACAGAGAAAAGATTGGCCTGTAATTGACATATCACATTTCCACATGCTAAATTCCATGCTAGGACTGCAGGTAATTTTGGGGGTGGGGTTGAGGGTAGAGGACCCAAGAAAATAATTTCATCAATATGACATTTTCTAAATACATGACAAGAATTGGAGACTATATAATTCAAATTGAAATTTAAACATAAATATGACATATTCTATACCTATTTGGTATTTCAACAAAGTTCCCTATTTTGTTCCTGTGTTCAAAGAATGCAAATATCTTTATTTAATGCAGGATACTTACCATTTTTAAAGTACTTAATACAATAGAATTGACTATAGAAATTTAAGAAGCATCATGGTGCAAACCATCTGAAAATCTGTGTGAAAAAATTTCTGCTGAAAATTCCACTGATGAATTTGCTAAGGTGATATCTGATGAAAACCATAATCTGAACCTGATGAAACTGCTCTGTACTGGTGCTATGTCCTAATGTTAAGAACATTAACAATGGTTGAGGAAAAGACACCTACCGGTTTTAACAACACTAAGCACTGGTTGGCTGTACTTCAGTACCAATATTGCAGGATAAACTTGGCAGTGATTGGGAAAAGCCACATATGAAGGATACTTAAAATTTATCTATACATCACTAAGAAAACAAGGTAGTTTGGATAACCAGAGAAGCATTTCCTCACTGGTTCAATGCCCACTTTGTACAAGGGACATGAGCTCATTACAGGCAAAATGGACTGGGAAAAAATCTGCAAAATTTATTCTTCTTAGACAACAGCTTTCTATATCCTCTCCTGAAATTTGTGTAAAAAGTAATGTTTTCAGCATTTGCTCCCCATCTCACATATACACACACAATGTAATATCAGTGATAGATGCAGACATGTGACTACAAAATTTTATGCTCTATGAATAAAAGTATAAGCTTTTTTTTAAAAACTGTGGGCTCGCTGCAGTTAGCAGAGTCCCAGATCCACGAATCCAAGCATCTGAATGATGCCATTAACACAGCTGCTAATTCTTGAACCTATGCTGATTAAGCAGCATTAATAAATGCTTGGCACAACCTCTGACCTATACTGGTATTTGAAAACGAAACAGCAGATGAACTCTTTGATGAATTTTGTACAGGAGTGAGAAGAAAATTATTAAATCTCTTTACTCAAGCCAAAATTTTATTGACCAGAAACATAAATAAGTTAGAGGAAAGGGACATTAAAGATATTCTTTACCCTGACAATCACGTACCTGCTGTGCTGTGATGGGGAAATAGGTGGAATACTATATGAATGAGGTCAGTAGTGATGATGACGTAGACTGTTAACACGGGTAAACACACACACACACACACACACACACACACACACCCCTGCAATGTGGAGAAAATGTGTGAAGAAAACACCTGACTTGAACAAAGAGCATATATCAATGAGCAAGAGATTATGTCCATTTACTCAATTAAAGAGAAATCATTTAGAAACCTATGATAAGACAAATGAAACTGAAAGATGTCTTTTAAAAGGCTAGCTATCAGTGCTGGCTCATTACTTGGTACTTCTGTTCCAGTCCATCATAAGATGTTGAACTCCCACCTGATGATAACAAGGATGGCAAAACTGATGTGTCTACTTTCCCAATGTCCTCAAGAAACATAAGGTATAATAAAAAAAAAAGTCATTGCATTTTTATGTGTAGGTATTTAGGTTAGTTTAAACCTGCGTATTTTTTTAAGTTTTACTGAATGAATTTCTTGAAAATAAGTATCAGAGTTGTTATGGTCTTATCATCCCACTATTTCATGTACCAGATATTTTCTATTTAAAAAACTGTAATATGACATATATATAATTTTTATTTATCCAACTTAGTGTGAATATGCAAGTCTTTTTCTGCAAATGTATTGATATACTTATTAAGTGTTGCCCTAGGTAGACTCAACTGGGGATGCACTATTTCTAAAACTCAGAAAAATTCTTATTTACAAAGCCATCTATCCCCAAGGATTTCAGATAAGTGATTGAAGACTGTATTTATACTATAGAATATTATATACTTTTTTAAAAACACGATGCATTTTGAGTTGGAAAAAATCAAGTTTCACAATAATAGAGGAGAGGCAGTTTTGTGTTGAAAACTGTCTCCATTTTATACCAAAAGTACCAACATTTCAAAGAGTGACCAAAGAACATTCAAGCCTTCATTGTCCTTTAGGATTCAGATAAGATGTGCTCAAATGTAAAATTTGTACAAATTTCTGGCAGGGATTAAGAGACAGCCAATTCTGACTTTGAGGTCCTCCTTCTGCTAAAATAGTTTGGTTAAATGCTTCATTTACCATCCCACATCTGCGTCCCAGTTTTATACCTCAGCAACCCAAATTTGGAACAGCTTCCTTCCTCAATTTCTACAGGGAGAAGTAAACACAAAAGCTAGTTCTGGATGTAGCATGCTTAAATGAAATTCCCCTTCTCCTGCCCTATGCAACCACTTATCTACTTTCAGTTTCTACAGACTGGCCTATTCTGGGCTTTTCATGTAATATATGGTACTTTTTAACTGGCTTCTTTTACTTTACAAATTTTCAAGTTTCATTCATGTTGCAGCATGTATCACTATTTCGTGTATTTGATGGACATTTCTACTTTTGACTATTATGAATAATGCTGCTATGAACACCTACGTACAAGTTTTTGTGTGGACATGTTTCCATAGCCCTTGGGCATATGCCTAGGAATGGAATTGCTGAATCATATGCTAACATGATGTTTAAACTTTTTGAGATACTGCCAAAGTGGCTGCACTATTTTTATGTTCCCATCAGCAGTGTATGAGGGTTCCAATTTCTTCATATCTTCACCACTTATTTTTTATTATAGTCATCTTAGTGGATGTGAAGCGGTATCTCATTGTGATTTTGATTTGCATTTCCCTAATGACTAATGATGATCAGCATTTTTTCATGTGATTATTAACCATTTTTATATCATTTTTGGAGAAATGTCAATTCAGATACTTTTCTCCATTTTTATTGGGTTGTCTTTTTATTATTAAGTTATAATAGTTTTATATTTTAGATACAATATCCTTATTAGATGCATGAATTGCCAAATTTTTCTCTATTTCTGTGGGCTGTTTGTTCACTTTCTTGATGATGTTCTTTAAAGCACTAAACCATTTTGATTAAGTCCAATTGATCTACTTTTCTTTGGTTGCCTGTGTTTTTGTTGTCATGCCTAAGAATCAATTGCCTAAACCAAGCCCAGAAATATTTATGCTTATGTTTTCTTCTAAGAGTTTTATAGGCTTTGCTCTTACATTTAAGTCTTTGATTCACTTGAGTTAATTTTTGTATATGATGTAAGGTAGGTTCTAAAATCATTCTTTTGTATGTGGCTATACATTTGCCCCTGTACCATTTGTTGAAAAGAATTTTTCTTTCCCCCCTTGAATAGTTTTAGCACCCTTGTCAAAAATCAATTGACTATAAAGTGGACTCTGGACTCTCAAATCTATTCCATCTATCTGTATGCCTATCCCTTTACCAAGACTATACTGTCTTGTTTACTGCAGTTTTGTAGTCATTTTTTTAAGTCAAGAAATGTGAGTCCTCTAACTTCGTTCTTCTTTTTCAAAATTGTTTTGGTTTTTCTGGGTCCCTTGAGTTACTCTATGGCTTTTAGCATCAGCTTGACACTTTCTGCCGAGGTGAGCTGGGATTTTGATAGGGATTGCTTTGAATATACAGACCAATGAGGGAAGTATTGACATCTGACCAATATTGGGTCTTCTGATCAATCAATGCAGAAGGTTTTCCACTTATTTACATCTTCTTGATTTATGTCAACAATGTTTTTTAGTCTTCAGAGTTTAAGTTTTTCATTTATTTTATTAACTTTATTTCTAAGTATTTTATTCTTTCTGATGTTATTGTAGATGAAATTTTCTTACTTTCATTTCAGTTTTATCACTGCTACTGTATAGAAATGCAGTTGATTTTTGCATATTAATATTGTATCTTGAAATCTTTCTGCTTATTAGAACTAATAGTAGATCCCTTACGGTTTTCTATAAAAACCATTTACCCAACTGCTGTCATTTCCTTATTCCAATACAATGTTGCTTTCACCTACCTCTTTTATGCAGTTATGCCAAATATATTATTACATTTCTATATTTTAAAGGCCCAACAATATAATTATACACATAATGTTTTATACAATTGATTTTTAAGTCGGTTAAGGGAAGAAGAAAAAATAAATATGCAGGTATACTCTTTTATAATTACATAATTACATTTACCAAAGCTTTTTGGTTTTGTTTGTGTGTGTGTGTGTGTGTGTGTGTGTGTGTGTGTGTGTACTCTCAAATTTCCATCTGTGTTTACTTGTTTTCAGCCTGAAGAACTTCCTTTATTTCTTGTCAGGCAAGTCTGCTAACAATGAATACTCTGATTTTTTGTTTATTTGGGATTGAATTTTATTTTGCCCTCATTTTAGAATGATAGTCTTGCTGGATACAATATTCTCGGTTGACAGTTTTGTTTCTTTTTTTCTTATCTTATTTTTTCAGCACTTTGAATACATCATCCCACAGCCACTGGCCTCCATTATTTCTGCTGAGAAGTCAGTGGTTAATCATATATTTGACATGTTTTTCTCTAGCTGCTTTCAAGATTCTCTGTCTTTAGCTTTCAGCATTTTTACTATGATTTGCATGGGTATGAATTTCTTTGCATTTATTCCATTTGGAATCCATGAAGGTTCTTGGATGTATGTTTTTCAGCAAATTTGGGAAGTTTTAAGCCATTATATCTTTGAATATTTTTCTGCTCCTTTCTTTCTCCTTTCCTTCTAATACTCCCATTACATGTATGTTGGTGTCCCACCTTCCTCAGAAATTCTGCTAATTTTTCTTCATTCTATTTTCTCTTTGTTTAGATTATATAATCTCTATTGATATATCTTCAAGTATACCAATTCTTTCTTCTGTCGGTTCAAATCTACTGTTGAAATTCTCTAAATTTTTTTTCATTTCAGTTATAGCACTTTCAACTGCAGAATTTCTATTTGGTTCTTTTTTTAATATCTAGCTCTTTATTGAAATTCTCTATTTGATGAAACATTGTCTTTATATCTTCCTTCTTTAAACACGGTTTCCTTCAGTTCTTTGAACATGTTTATAATGTCTACTTTGAATATCAGTTTAAATCTAAAACTGGTTCCTCTTATAAGCAGTTTCTGCTGCTTGCTTTTATTCCCCTGAGTATCGGTCATGCTTTCCTGTTTCTTTCCATATCTTGTAATTTCTTGTTGAAAATTGGACATATTAGGTAATATATTTTACTATCCCTGGATACTGATCCCCCTCCTCCCTCTCGGGGGCTTGTTTTGTGTTGTTTGTTTATTTTGTAAATTGGATAAGCTATTTTAATGAGTCAATTTCCCCCATAGTGTGAAGCCTTTGGTATTACTCCTCAGAGGGAGGAGAACACAGTCACCCTAGGATGACAGTGGTTTCAGCAGGGCTCACTTTGTCTCTCTCCTTATCTGTTAAGCTATCTGTGTCATTCTGTGCTACACCCAGACCATCACTCCACTAATTATCAGTTGATTACTCCACTGTTTTTGACAATATCCTGCCACAAAAATTGTTCAGCCATCTGATTCAATTAAATTCAGACAGAAGTACTTTTGCGGCCAGCCTTTGAGGCTTTTTCTGACCCTAGGAGGGATTTTCTTGGCTGTTTCTTTTCCTGGGTATCTCTGGTGAACTAGCTGGCCTATGGTTTGGTCTGTTGCTCTTAATTAACTGGAACTATTATTTTCAAAAGTGGCCTTAGACTTGAACACTGTATTCCAAATAAGGTCAGTTCCTTTGGGGAGAGCTTTGGTGCTCTATTTTTATGGACTGCCTCTCCCCCTGAGTAATCTCTCTGAGATATTACTCTGGGAATTGGGTAAGGCAGTAGCCTCTGGTCTTCTTGGCTTGCCTCTCCTGATGTGAAATCTCTGACTTATGAGCAAGTTCAGGTGAAGGCAATGAGGGCCCAGTTTTCTCTGCTTGCCACACCTGGGGTACAAACTCCTTCTTATGGGTGAAGGCCCTTTTGGAGGAAGGGATGATCCCCTGATATTTCAACCATACCCAGAAGAAATTTGGCCTCTTCACTTTGGAGTTGGTGGGGAGGAGAAATGCTTGCAGCTTGCCCATCCCAGTGAGATTCTTGACTGGGAGCTGAGGGGAGATGAAGCCCCATCTTCTAGGAATACATGCCCAGAGTGAAGCTTCCACCAAGGGGAGTTGGAAGACGGGGTGAAGGGTAGAGAGAGCATGTTGTGGCTCAAATGTCACTGACTCTTACTGTCCTTAACAGGATTGGATAGATTTCCTTAAGTAAATATTTCTTTATCTGCTATATGACCTTAGGACAATTTTCAGAGACCTTAAATGGTTGTCTGGTTTTTTTTATTTTTTTTTTTAATGGTTGTCTTTTTATAGCTTTTGCCAGATTTCTTGTTTTGTTGGGGAGTAGGTCTACAGAGTACTTCACTCTACTATGTCAGAAGTGGAACTCCCCGTGACAGTTCATTATTTAGGAATTATTCTGGTGCCAGCTTTTAAAATATTTTTTCTACTTTGCTACAATCACTTCTATCCAAAGCAACATTTGCCAAACTTTTCATGTAGAACAACTTGCTCTCAACTGAAATGCCTTATGCCAAACTGCTTGAGCTAAAATCATACTCTTACTCGACTAGAAGCCTGACTTAATTCTTTGTGCTACAATATATAACCTCCTATCCATATACCACTTTACATTAATGCATGGTGAACTGTTGATCCATTGTCATTTTTAAAAGTCTTTAAGATGGGTTCCAAAAATAAATACAAGAGAAAATAAAATTTTAATTGGTAAAACAAAAATAGAAAAAATAGAGTAAGACAGTAAGATGGAGCTAGAGTGAGATTAACAAAAATTCATGCCATAAAATCATATACATTGACTTGCTAGAGGTATGCTACAAATTTGTCTTCAGATAATGCTCAAAGCCACAATTTAAAGTGCTTATAAGCTTAAAAACAAAATAAGTACACAGGAAAAGCAGTTAATCTTGATAACATTACAAGACATTTCTTCCATAGCCATCATTAAGAAGATAAAAAAAATAATATAATGGAAAACCTCCCTAAGGTAAGCATAATAAAAAGTTTTATGGGGCAGTCTCGTAAACTCAATATAAATATATGACATCACCACAAATAATAATCAATTTGTATGACACTAATAAACCGTGGTCCTGGTAGTCAGCTCTCTAATGATCTGGCTGCTGCAAGAACAGATAGTTTGTGTTTTAAGAAGTGGTTCTAATTACCACCCTGCTAGGAGATATGTAGAAATGCATAAAGGTCCTTCTGTGTGTCATAATGGTATGGGGGGATATACAGTACCCTGAGTTCAGGGATGCTAAATATATCCTCCAAATCTGGGAGAGTTCAACTAAAGAATACTAATCTATAATTTTGCATTTTAAGCTATGTTCCATGGAGAAGTTTCATAGGCTGTCATGTGTGTAAGTATGTGTATTGTGTGGGAGACTGGGTGTGTCTATGCGCGTATGAGTGTGTGGGAAGTGAGAGGAAAGATTGCTTCCCTAACCTGTTCAACTAAGCTGCTTCATTTTTACCTGTTCTACATATTGGACCTATGAATAAGATTCAGTTTAAATGAAAATGAGAAAGAAAAACTGCTACTCATTAGAATTCCAGGATAGCTGGGAAAAAGCAGTCCAAGGAAAGGCATCTATGGTAAAGCCAACATTGTCCGGGATAAAGAAGAGGCTGCAGAACATTGGGTGGGGTGGGGTGGAACTGGAAGACAAGATGAAAAGGTGAGAGATATGGCAGAAATAAAAACTTGTGCAATACAGTCCCCTTCTCATGATAGCCCCAAATCTTTGGAAAATTAAACTCACAATAGGCTTGAGTAGTGTATTAGTTATCTATTTCTACATAACAAATCACTCCAAAACTTAGTGCTTTAAAACAGTAATAATTATTTATTCTCTTATGGTTTCTGTGGTCAGAAATTTGGTAGCAGCATGGCTGGGCAGAATGGCTCAGGATTTCTCATGAAGTTGTAGTCAGATGTCAGCTGCAGCTTCAGTCAGATGTTGGCTGTGCATTTTAGTCATCTAAAAGCTTGACTGGGGCTGGAGGATCCACTTCCAAAGTGGTTGACTCACATGGCTGACAAACTAATGCTGAATATTGGTGGGAGACCTTGGTTCTTCTTCATGTGGGCTTCTTCTCAAGGCTGCTTAGTGCTCTCATGGAGACTAACCTCCACCAGAGCAGACAATCTAAGAAACCAAATGGAAGCTGCAAAGCCTTTATGACCTAGTCTCACAAAGGCCACGCCATTCTTTACTCCCACCATATTTTATTGGTCATACAGGCCAACCATAATTCATTATGAGTGGGGATTACAGAGAAGCATGAATACCAAGAGGCAAAGATCACTGGCAGCCATCTTGAAAGCTGGTTACCACAGCTACAGTGTATTTTATTTATCTATTTGCTTATTAATTATGTACTTTCACAGAAGCCAACAAATGCAAAAGAACTGACACAGAGGGACCGTGAAGGAATAGGATGGGAATTTGCTGGGGAACTGAGCTAAACATACCTATATCTTTTCCTTTCATATGCACATTCAGAATTTTTATTTCAAAACAAAGAACCACAATAACATTAGTAATTTAAAAAATCCATTTGGAAATATTCACAACCTGGTCACTGAGAAATGGGAAAACTTCCACACAGAACTGAATTACTACAAACCCACTGTTGTTAAGGGGACAGAAGTAGAGGTGCAATTAGAGGGAAGGCACCTCTTCCAACAAAGTCCTATATAGATGGGTTTTATCCAAAGACTCAATGAATGACTAGAGGGAATGGTGAGAACTGAAAAGTAAAATATTGTCATAGGCAAGTAGTTTGGCTAAATTGGGGTCTGAAATAGTTAAGTAACAGGGAGGGAAAGGGAGATGAATCAACATACAAAAAAAGGGAAGAAGGTGCATCAGGGTCCTATGTCCATTTATTTAAAAAAAATACTGGTAAACTAGATGATCGTGGAGGCATCAATGATCTTGTAGCAAGAATAACTCTATCTCATCTAATCCTCTGAAACTCTCCAGGAATAGAAGTGAGTCTTCAGTTTGTGTCCTATCCCCTTAAAAGAATGCCTCCCTCTCCTTACCACCGCCCTTCAGGGGCCCCAGGAGAGTCGAGGCCTCGATGTCACACTTTTTTGCCCACTTCCATTGTCTGAGCACAAAGTGAAGCTGAGCCCTTAACCTCAAGATCTGAAGTTCTCCCCCACTCTCCAACAAGGAAAGGTGGTCAGATGAGAATGAATTCTAAAGTTTAGGAGAAAACCTAAGATGCAAATTCCACCCAGCAGAAGCAGTTATTTATGCACACAGGGATGAGATTTAAATCCATTCTATCCAAAGCTGGGGGCCGGGTAGGAACACAGAAGAAACAAATTACCAAGAAACTACTTCCACCAAAAGCAAAGGGGCAGTGCACATACATTCATACTCTCTCAAGTGTGGGCTCCACTGCACATATGCTCATACTATCTCAAATGTGGTCTATCAGAAAGATTCAAGTTCCCTAAGGGTGATAAAACAGAAAAACAAGCTTGCCATGACCCTAAAACAACAAACTTAAACTAGATAATAATCACTCAGGAAATATTCTCTACCAGAACTGAGGTTACAAATTCCAAGCTAGCTATGAATATTCTCTGAGTCCTTTAAAAAGGCTATACGTTAAAACAAAACAAAAATCAACACCTAAAATTTCCTAAAGAACAAAATTGAAAAATGCTGAGCCTCTACCAAGAACCAGTATTTTAAGTTTCTTATTTGGAGGGCTCACCCACCAGATGAGTGGTGGAAGTGTTTAAAACTGAGTCTGCTACAAAGGGAAGGAGTTGTTTGTTCCAGTAAGGGGAGAGAGAATTGCTAGAAATAACCTTACCTTCTCTGGACTCCACCCAAAATTAGAACCTATTAACAACCATTAACTAGAATGCCCATCTTAGTAACAGTCCCAGATTTCAAGTAATACTACGTATAAATTATCATCTTAAATAAGTTCCAAAAGAAACCAGTAGCTTTTTTTTATACAGACACATGACTTTTCTGAGAACATAAGACTTTCTATCTGAAGGACAGAAATTGTTAAGAGGCAACATGCAAACTTCAGGCACCACTCACATACCTTTCAATAATGCATTACATTCTTATTTCTCCCCTAAATTCTTCCCTTCTTATTGCACCTAACCCTCTCTAGTATCAATCTTCTTCCACCCTATAGCCTCTCTTTAAACACCTCCCTGTCCTCATTCTTCTTAAACTTTCCATTATTTTGGTAAAATTACTTTACACTTAAAAATAAATATTTATGCAATAAAACCAGAAGATAAAATAAACTCAAGTTAATTTGCTCTGCAGAGCTGTATGGAAGCACAGAAGGCTATCTCATCTAATTCTCCTCTATCCTCCACACTCAAGTATATCTGCTTCCTGGCAAGTCTGAGATTGGGGGAACTACACCTCACTCTTACTTCCCTATATGCCCTTGTTAGGGAACATTAGAATCTAAGGAAAAAAGAGCTGGCAAAGTTGTCCTATGCCAAGCGGTCAATCCCTCCTGAAATGAAGGTAGGTTCACCTGGTCTCTCTTAAATGGAAGAGAATATTCAAGAAATGAAATGTTTAAAAAGCCATTGAAGATACAACTTACCCCATCATTGGGTTCATCTGCATACTCACAGAGTGTGTGGGATGAGAAAGGAATCAAGTAGCAGCATTCAGAAACAGTCCTGGGTTACATCCTGACGAGGTCTCTCCCTCCTGCAGGGAGAGGCTGTTTTTCCCTATTGGGAGGGACATGGGAAGGAGGCATGACTTAGACATTGGTGGTGGTGGTCTCCTTCACAGGCTGGATGCTGTTCATCTACACAACAGGGCCTTTCCTGGCTCCATTGGCCTACTGCATCTGCCCTTCAAAGGCCCTTGTAATATCCTTAAAATTCCTGCCATAGGTCTCAGGGACTTTGAAGACGATGAAGACCAGGAAGACAACAAGGAAACCAGTGAAGCTGATAACCTAAACAGGCTGCAGCTGAGGGGAAGAGCAGTCACACCAAAAGTTGGAGGTCCACTTGGAACAACCAGCCACTGCCATTGCAGCTATGCGGGGTCCCTGGCTGCAAAGTTCAGCCACAATAAACCAGGGAATGGGGCCTGCTCCAATTTCTAAGGCGGCCATGAAGATCATGATGGCCCCAATGCAGACAAAGCTCATCCAACCGTATTCATCCTTTAGTAGCAAAGAAACAGTCATAGGAATGCAACAAAGAGCTATTCTTCCAAGGCCTAGCACGTAGAGTCCTCCTTCCTGCCTTTTCCATCACAAACAGTGAAAGCACAGTGAAGATAGTATTGAACACACCAGCACCAATAGTGGCATAGATTGGCTCCTCAATACCTGTATATTTGAAGATTCCTATAAAGTAATAGAACTGTTCTCTAGAACAGTGATTCCAGATAGCTGCTGAAAGAACTAGATCATGACAGAAATGATAATGGGCTGTCGGTAGTTGGGTGCTCTAAAGAGTTCCAGCACATTGCCTTTTTTTCCTGTGCCATCCCAGCAGTCATTTTTAATCTCCTGGATGTCCTGGCTCACATCCTGAATGCCCCACAACTGCTGGAGGACCTGCTTGGTATTCTCCTCATCCTTTCTGTTAATGAGCAAGAATCTAGGACTTTCAGGGTAAAATGGAAGGGCTACACTCTGTAAGACAGCTGGAATGATGGTAAAGCCTAATAATACAGGCCACAGCTCTTCAGACCCCAAAATGACCTCCAGACCAAAGATCTAGGCTACAAGAATCTCAATGGCAATGCCCAGCTGGTTGAGAGTGCCAAAGGTACCCCATAGGGCAGTAGGAGAGATCAGAGAAGAAAGCCACAGCTAATGACCATAGGGATGTGAGCAACATTGGAAGGGGGGTTTTCCAACTTCTTTTCCAAAGTGTAACTGAGAAAGTCCTTTATGATCGTCTTAGGAGCACTGAAGACTCCAGTGCTGTAGCCAAACTGGAAAGAGCCAATTGTGGCAATGGTGAAGATGAACACCAGAGGTTCAGTCACCTTTTCTGTCCCCATGGTCCTAATTTATTCCTTTCGAATCCTTGTTAAAGATCTAGGAGCGGTATTCCAGAAATACTCCTTCCAGGCAACAAAACCTTCAAAAGCCCTTCTCCACAGCAAATTTTCTTCTGGTCCTCAGTAACACTCAACAACCTCACTCCTCATCTTTAGCAGCATCACTCATTACCTGTATCTTGAAGAAAGCATTCTACTAGTAAAACCAAAAAACAAGCAACTAATCCAAAGACACCAAAACAAAGCACAATAAATAAACTACAGTTATCCCTTCCACATAGGGATTTTCCCCATTGCAGTTTCGACATATCGCTGGTCAGCATAAGAATTTAAACGGGAATTTGGGGGGAGTTTTGTGGAAGCCGCAGATGACAAAGAAGGCCAGCAGACAACACAGGAAAAGTTTACAATCTCAGAAATGCATAAAATGTATATATTGTTATGTATATTACTTACACAGCATGTATTTTAATATTTAATAACATAAATGAACAGCTACACAATTGTTTTTCTTAAAATTAAATTTGTGGTAAAAGAATTGTGATCCCACACACTGGTTCTGGGGATGCTAAGCATGTTTACGGCAATCTCTCATGTGACATCCCATGGTGATCTCGCAGTGATCTTTGCACTTCGAGTTTCTTGTGTCATTTAAATGCCATAAACTCTATTAAAATCATGGGTCCCAAGTGTAGTGTTCCTAGTGGTTCAGAAGGTGCTTCCAAGAAACAGAGGAAAGTGAAGAACTTGAAGGAGAAAGTATTATCGTTAGATATGCTTCCCTCAGACAAAACGGCTGCTGCGGTTGGACGATATTGCAGCATTAATGAGTCGACTATAACGCATATCAAAAGAAAAGAGAAGGAAATCTATGGAGCTGATGCTGCAGCTACACCAACAACTGCAAAGCATTTGCATAAACCACTAGATCCATATCTCTCTTACAGAGAAAGTGCTACATTCTTATGGGCGCAGGATTTTTATAAAAAAGAGCTTTCCAGTATACTCTGGCATTATATGAGAAAAGGCTAAGGCTCTACATGATTCCCTAGAGTAAAATGAAGGTTAAGGGTCTACCCCTATGGATTTTCATGCCAGCAAAGGCTGGTTTGAAAATTTTTTTAAAAGGTGTAGGCTACACAAAAAATTCTACGCGGATTTTCCAGATCACAAGGGCACCGCGCCCCTAACCCCCACAATGTGAAAGGGTAACTATACTTATCTAGTCAGGAGTTAGCAAACTTTTTCTATATAGGGGGAAGTAGTAATATTTTGTGCTTTGAAGGCTACACAGGCTCTATTGCAACAACTCAACCATATACAATACATAAATGAATGGACATGACTGTGTTCCAGTAAAACTTTATTTACAAAAGCAGGACACATTTGGCATGGGGCCATAGTTTGACAATCCCTAATCTAGAGGAACGGATGCTGGGTTTATCATTTGGATGATCCTCCTTAAATACTGGCTCTCTCAGGGAAACTTTTTTCTATTAGTTTATGGCAGCAAGGAGTTTATATAGTCTGGGACAAGTACCTGGATTGGACCTAGTCAGTACTACCAGTTAAATGCCATGCCACATGCTTTAATAATCAGCCAAGCTTAGCGTAGGATTCATGTTATCCTCTGAAAATTTAGGCCTCCTAAAAACAGTAACATTCTTACAAAGGACTTTGTATTTCTCTCTTAGGGAAAAGGCAGAAAAATGAGCTTATTCCATTCCTACCTCCACAAACCCCAACAAATAATCTATTTTGGTCATTTCTACATCAGGGACTCCTTTCATGATGGGAACATCTGTATGTATGTGTTGTGTTTGTTGTTTTTAATTGAAGAAGGCTTTAAAGTGCCAGATTAGTTGTGAGATTATTAAAGGAGATTATTCAGTCTATCAGAAACATAGCTCAAATACAAGAGACTGGTGAGGTTGTACGTGTTTTCCTATTTGTAGGACTTCTCCATTTTACATTTCTACCTATGTAACAAAGTTCAAATAAGATAAACCAGGGCTATGTCTTGGCTGATACACTGATCACAAGTTTTTTTATATTTTGGAGCCTACCAAAGATTATTATCCAGGGACATTATTAGGATCAAATTAGATGCTAAATGAGTAAACACTTCATAAATCTTAAAATACATGTAAATTTTAGCTATCATTAAACTATTACCTCTGTTTAAGGAGTTTTCTCCATGCACATTATCATCATATAACTTATGACAGACACTATCCCATATTCATTCTCTCTGCTTTATTAGAGCAAGCCTGATTTTATTTGAAGGGGCAATGTCCTTGGCTAAAAAGTTTTTTCCTTTAAGTATCTTAGCCTCCTTTGCAACTAGAAGTTCTTGCCAAAGTCTACTAGGGATTTCTGGTAAAATTCTGCTTTCCTGATAGAGATGCAGCACTCTTCCTTGTCCCTTCCTATTTCTTCTACCTACCTGGATCATAGACATAAGAATGGTGATGGAGCAGCCACCTTGCAATCTTTAGGCGACTGTGAAGATAAAAACCATATACAACGATGATGGGACATAATGGCGGGGGCCTGGGACATTGATGGCATTATAGAGTCACTGCGTAATCCCTGACATTCCTACTTTTTGTCTTTTTGTTATTTGAGAAAATAAATCTCTATTTAGTTAGGCAATTGTGGAGTTGAATTTATATGCAATAAAATACAATCCTAGAACATCCCAAATCATCCTGAAAACCTAGTTCAAAATCTATTTCTTCAGGAAGATTTCTGGGATTAATAATAATAACTAACACTTGCATGGGCCTTTATAGTTTGCCAAGCACTATCAAATAGTTTATTTCTTTTAATATTCACAGCAATCCTGTGACCTGAGTATACTTTTCTTCACACTCTCACCTCTCTAGGGTTGATACCATTTATTCTCACCACAAGCCGGTAACTCACAGGTCCCTCTCTCTAGTCTTGGTCTCTCCTGAGCTCTAGATTTGTTTTTCCAACTCTATTCTAGACATTCAACTCAAAGACAAGCATAAAAAAACTTGCTCATTATTCATTGTTTCCCCATTCCAAGCCCCCAAGCACTGTTCCTTATACTGTATTTTTCTTATCTCAGTCATGACAGTTTGAAGTTACTTTATGAATCCCCAAAAAAGAACTAATCCATTCTTGTGGGGAGTAAGACCCTTTTGACTGGACTACTTCAGTGAGGTATGACTCAGGTTGAGTCTCTATTCTCTTGCTCGGTCTGACAAAGAGAGGCAGAGTAAGAGAGAGATATAGATAAAGGAAACTGGCCTATTTGACCCTGCAATGTGAGAGAAAGGACTCGGTTTCACCCACAGCTGAGTTGCAAGGAGAAGCCCCCAAGAGGCTCAAAGAGCTGAAGTCCAGGGAGAAATGAGCCATATGCCTGACAGCTTACAGCTGGACTCAGGAAGAAAGAGAGCAGCCAAGAATGATAGAGGAGGCCCAGAAAGAGACAAGCCCTATGCCTGGTTGCCCACAGCTGAGCTCAGGAGACAGTAGATTCTGGAAGGGAAGACAGAGACCTGGGCAGAGATCAGTGGCCATCTTGTTTTGCCACATGGCCAGACAACAGGATCAACAGTAGCTGACTTTGGTGAGAAAGCACCTCTGATAGTGCCTTGATTTGGACACTTCATGGCCTTGGAACTGTAAGCTTTTACCTCAAATAAATCCCCTTTATAAAAGGCAACCTGGGAAGCGGATTTGGTTCAAGCAATTGAGCTCCCACCTACCACATGGGAGGTGCCTGGTTCAGTTACCAGTGCCTCCTAAAGAAGACAGTGAGCTGACATGAAGGGCAGGCGTGGCAAGCTGACGTACAAACAATGGGGGGGGGGTGGGGAGAAATGAAAAAAATTAAAATTAAAAAAAAAAAGCCAACCCATTTCTAGTACTTCTCATCAGTTGCCCTTTGGCAAATTAAGAGAGACTGGTTGTTTGTCATTTTCTTATTTCAGTTATTGATACTCACAAGTTAAGAACTTTAGAGTAATCCTGAACTCCATGCTATCTGCCCAAATCAATCAGTAACCAAATCCTGCAGAAATGGGTCTCAGGTCTATCTCTACTTCACAGCGACTTCCTGCATTTGGGTCCTTGCCATTCTCTGGAACACTATTGTTGCTACCATTTAACTGGCATTCTAAAAGAGTAATCAATGATTTTTTCATTTTCATTTATTCATTTATCAAATAGTTATAGGGCACCTGCTACATACTAGGATACTGGGATGTTAAAAATATGGTCTCAACAAAATTCACCATGTTGTAGTAAGAAACTAGTGTTCCAAACAAAAATGAATCAAGCAAATATGGATTTAGCAAGTGATTTATTATATTACTATTGAACATGTAAAGTAATAGGAATAAAACAATTTTTTCGGCATTGTAATGAATCAAAAGAAACACTTCAGAAAAACTAATTCATTTAAACTTAATTTTATGGAAATATAAGCAAAACTGAAGAGTACAGTATTTCATTTAGAACAGTAAATACCAAAACGTGTACAGCTTCTTGGGATGTAATTATCCCCAAAAAGTTTTTTGTTGTGAAATAAGTTTAGTAAACATTGTATTAAGCAAAATTAACAGGTTTTCATGTTGTAAGACTTCTTAGAGTTTTTAATACGCTCACATGTACTATGAATCTTCCTGGATAGCAATATGAGGTGTAATTTTTCCTAAATTAATTGACAATAGAAACCTTTCAGAACACCATCTCCCAGAATCACAAGACACATTTTGGGAAATGCTAATTGAGAGCACTAAACTATTTATTTACTAAGTACATGTGACCAGACACTTCACTAAGAGGTCTGGATGAGCAATGACCTTCAAGAGAGGAAAACTTACCAAATTAATTATAGCAATAATGATTCTGATAATGAATCAGATGTTCAATAAGAATGTGGCATTATTCACCAAGATCAAACAGGTTCAAACAAAGCAATTCTTACTGAAGTAAAAATCTGGTACTCACCTTGAACCTGAAGATTTATGCTGGCATCAAAACAAAAAAGTTTTATACAATAAAGAGATATGTTCCAGCTCATGACATGGCTCCAGCAAGCTGTTTGGATGCTTGGCAGTTCATCTGCAGTCTGGTGTAGACCCAGAATTAAAAATAAGAAAAAATTAATATTGATGCCGACAGTATTTTTTTAAAGTCCCTGTCAAAAACAAGGTAGTAAAAGTACACTCACTGATCTTTAAAAGACAAACGATTTTTCTGAGGACTAGATAATAGTAAAATTATATCAAGTCATTGGAAAGGTAGCATGGTTTTATAATACAAGAGTTAGACTACAACCTTAATGGAGGAAAGGGCAATTTGACCTAAGACCACCGGGAAAAAAAAAAAAAAAGA
>JAQZBX010045068.1:0-21171 GCA_029593785.1 Cabassous unicinctus
AGGATAATACTTTGTAAAAATATACCTACCACAATATTTATTTCCAATTCCCTTTCTTCCCAAAGATTCCATCTCTCTCTCTTTTTTTAGGAGGTACCAGGGATTGAACCCAGGACCTTGTACATTGGAAGCAGGTGCTCAACCACTGAGCTATACTCGCCTCCACTATCTCTTAAAAAGTACACCTTGAAAGGTGAAGCTTTTGTCTTAGGGGAGAGAGGTTAGAAAAAGCTGTGGATTTGGGTTCCAACATCAGCTCTTCAAAGTCTAAGGTGGTGAGAGCATGGGAGAAAGGAGTTTTCTGCCTTCTCAAATCTTGGTTTTAAATATTGAGAGCCGAAATCTAGAGGTCTTGGAGCAGCACTTCTCTGTGGTGCCATGAAATTAGAGCAACTATCCTGCCCAAAGGAGGCCAATGTCCTCCAGTTGTTAAAGGTGGGAGATTTGGAGGGCTTTTGCCAGCGCCTAGACCATATGGGTCTAAGTGGGCCTCCCACAGCCTAATGGGATTGGAACTGGTGGATCAGTTTATAGGGATCCCGGAGCAGAGCGTCTGGGGCTGTGATTCTCAGTGTGGCCACTAGACCCAAGGGCCTTGCAGAGAAGCCCTTGAGGCTGGGGCAGGACAGGGCCGACAAAGAGCCTGGACAAAGAGACCGAGCCCCATGACTGTGTACGCAGAGGGCATCTGAGCGCTTTCCACACCCAAGTCAGAAAGGACAAAGGCTGGTGCCAGAAGAGGTTTGAGGCTGGGCTGCACAGGGACAACCTGACTGCAGGGGGTGACCTTGGCAGACCTGGGGCTGGATGAGGTGAACCTCACAGGGGCTGGGGACACAGCCAGGGGAGGGCACAGGAACCTGATGTCCCTGCCTCAGGCTGCAAAAAGATGAGGAGGCATTGACCTGAAAGTGGCTATGCTGTAAAACTCTAAAATTGGCAAGTTTACATGATCACCACTAGCAGAGAGAGAGAGTGTCAAGGACTAAGTTAAATTTAATTGTAAAAAAGAAGAAAATAACAATTTTGTGCACCTGCAGACCCAGTCTGTAGAACCTCAGCTCCTTTATGCATGGTTTTAAAGAGTGGGAATATCTATGATGTATGTGTCTTATGACTTAAAAAGAAAGTATGCATAGACAAAAGACCAGAAGGAAACAGATGAAGGGAAAAAGTTAACTGTGATTCTTTTTCCTAGTGGGACTACAGGTGTTTTCTCCTTTCAATTTTCCTGTATTTTCTAATTTTCCTAAATCAGTGTGTATATGTTTATTAAATTTTTAAAAATAAAAATAATACATATGCACAGTGGTAAATAAAAAAAACTTAAAGTTGAAAGGCACAAAATAAATAACATTTAAACAGTACAGAAATAAAAATTCTTTCTCTGTAAAGGTAATAATTGTCAACAGTTTCATATAATTCCTTTTAGGAAAAAAAAGTATACATATTTCCTGAATACAGCATGTATTACTTTTTCAATGGAACAAAAATGCCCTTCATATTTAAAAAAGAAAAAGAAAAAAAAATAGGGAAACACAGAATCTGAAGGCTTTAAGCTAATTTGCCCTAATATAAAATGTTCCTTTTCTTGTGGTTAAGAAAATGTTCCGTTGGTCTCCTCTGACTATATATTTCACATGAACTGGGGGTTGGAGGAAGAGAACTGGGTTATTCATTAAAACTTTAATGCAATAAAGAAAATGCACGATAAATAAAATTCCTTTTGGAATCAATGTACACAAATGTTCCATTTAAGAAGTATATAATAGGTTTTCATTTTCTCTATTTTATTAATTGTGCTATCTGTAAGCAAAATGCAAATCAATATATGCAGGGGAAAAACTCATACTCAATAAAGATTAGACGTTGGAGATGTGGAGTTGGAATGAGAGAAGAGGTCCAGTGTTCCAGGGTGGGTATTGGAGGCTCTGGCTGAGTTCCCGAGGCCAGGCAAGGAAAACTCAGAAATGCCCTCATAGCAGTGAGGGAGGAGCCCTTGGACTTGGACAAGTAAGAGGGTCATTAATCAAGGAGATAAGATGATGGGTAAGAGAATAAGAGGAAGAAGGTTTGGGATTGGCAGGAGAGTTTGGGAGGTGAGCTTGCCTCTTAAGGCCTCTAAGTGGGACTTGGGGAGAAGAGTCATTTGTGCATTTACTCTCTGCCTCTGGATTGTTCTGCCTGCCATTGTGAGCTATCCACATGCCACAGCCTTAAACTGTGAATTATTTTTATGGCAATGCATTTCTGCTTTGCAGCAGGTTTCTGAGAAAGTGAAACAAAGCTACAGTTGAATTTAAGAGGAAAAGGAGGAGAAATAATAATTATAGTATTAAGGCAATTTTGCTAATATATCCAAGTCAAGGGAAATTTCCTTTTGGTTCTATGGAACTACATGGAAATGGGATAGCTTTCCTGAGTACTGCATTTACTGAGGTACATGGAAGTCATTAATTCAGCGACAGTTTACAATCTCTGACACCCCAAATGTTTATATTGTATTTAGGTAGAAAGTGAAATAAAATATTAAGAGAATCTTAACTGCAAAAAAATGCTGCCTTACATTTCAAATACTTTCCAAGCACTCAGTGGCTGCTTTTGTTGAGGGAACTGCAGCATGAGACATTTTCCCTCCCACATTAAGGGAGAAACCAAGCAACTGAGTATTATAAAGAAAATTCAATACAAAGGAGTCTGATTGCATTTATTCTTATTAAACTCTTGCACAATGGACATATGATGAAGACCATATATTAGGAAATTTTTAATATTTAATATTTAAATGACACATGAAGTGACTACTGATTAAATTATTAAAACAAAGAATAGCATAATACATACTCTCTTCCATAATATTTTGGTCTGTTTTCCACCTATATTAAAAAGAAGAAAAATATTAATAATGCATCCAAATTCAAATCAGCTAGATAAAAATGCTATTCAAATAAACAGAGCGACAGTCCTGCTAGTAATTTTATTACATCTTTTATTCCCCAAGTCAGAGATCCATGAAGCTAGAATTAACTCACACATTCTACTCTCTTGAGTAGGAATGATCTAGAATCGCCATATTTCTCATTCCCCACCCACCGCAATCTCCCAATAAAATGAATTTTCACAGCAAACCAAGTGATGATTATCTTAAGATTAAGGAATTTATAAAGATATTATAAGGCTTCATTTTGAAGGAGAAAACAAATATTTCTAGCATGAATAAAACAAACATTTATTTCAATTTTCATCTAATTATTGCATCTTGTATTTCAAATAAATATGAGTAGTGCACCTCGATTAAAAAATAAAACTAGTTTAATTTGGTCATTTTCCAAATAAAAGTAATATTTTAATATTCTTATATTTTCAACAGATGGCCAGGATTTATGATGACTAAAAATCACAAATATTTCAGAAAAAGCTTTTCCAACACTGCTTCAGTCTTGGAGTTATCACATGAGATTACAATCACAAATCATAATTTACTTTCATAAAAAAATTATTTGCTTATGTTTATGGTGTTGGGGTTGGTGAGAAATGAGCAGGAATTCCCACGGTTAGCTTTATGTTCTAGTAAAACCACAGGCATTGTCAAAATAAAGGAGGGCCGCATTACATATGGATTTTTATTAATGGTTATAAGTAAGGCAGCAAGTTTTTGTTTATTTACTAGAGCAGAACATGAGCGTGGCAACTATTTCGTGTGTGGGCATTTCCGTCTACAGCCACGTGGGCAGTTTTCTTAGCAGGGCTTGCAGGTAGGCACAGTGGTGGGATTTCTAGGAACTGGGCAGTCTCCTAGCCTACTTCAGCCTCCAAAGGATGCAGAGAATCTGAGAGGATGGGGGGAGGGCTCTATGGACTAGGGAAGAGGTCAGAGAGGGGAAGGGCGAGGCTCTGAGGACCACACTACAATCCTGCCTAGGACGGGCCCAGCTGGAATAAAACCAATCATCTAGACACTTTGAAATATGTGTTCACTCTTCTGTGCATTTTACGCCTGAGAAGCACTGAACCAAGAGGAGGAATTCATAACTCTTAATCTTCAAGGGCTGAAGCCTGCTCGGTGTCATTTGTGAAAGAAGATCTAAATAATATCATTAGCAGAAGCACAAAGGATGTAAAAAGGCATCTTGTTATCTGATTTCCTCTCTATAAATGATGCGTGCTAGTCTTCTACATGCTGGTAGGCTTTTTAACATGAATTGAACACTTAGTAAATTATATCATTCTATTGGCTCTCAAAGACTTTTCTTATTTTTATGACATTGTAGATATGTGAATGCAACACCAACATGCCATAGAAGAAATTTAAAAATAGAAAAGTCAATGGCAGTAGACAAGATATAATGGGCAGGGTATTTCTCCATTCTCCAAGAGTCAATATTCCCAAATTTGAAGCGATTCCCTATAAAGACAATCTTACCTCCACCTTTTTGCCCGAGCATAACACAAATCTGTAAAATCTGGGTCTAACTCCAAACCCCATTCCCTTTCTCCATCCTCTTCTCTCACCCCAAAGGGATGAGTAATTAACCTAACGTCCCAGACCGACAGCATCGGAGATAAGAGTCTACTACTAACTCCTGGCATGAGGCTAAGTTTTTAATATATGTTGAATTTAATTGACCCTTAACAAGACAACAAATTGCTTTCCACTCCTCAATCCATCATCAAAATGTGCGGTGTGCGTATCACGACCGGGGTTCTGTGTGCCGTCCTTTAATGTTCAAGAATAATGACCTCACGGGTGCAGCAGAGGAAAGGCAGGAGGCGCTCAGTGGGGTCCTATGCTGGCTGCAGGAGGGAAATGCTTAAAGAGCAATCTAGCACAGACCCCGAATAGGGAAGTCAATATTTATGGTGCCTTGAGGCATACCCAATAAGATCTGCCCAGAGGAGAGTTTGAGCTAACTGAGGGACAAATCTTCCACATGTAGAGGCCACCGGACAATTAAAGCAAGAGCACTGAGCTGTGGGGTACAGATTATACATGCAGCAGGGCCATGGAAAAGAGCCCTGCTATTTCATTGTTTATGGGAAACCCAAATTTAACTAGGCTTCCCACTTTTATTTCTTTTTCCCTAAATCTGGCACCTCTACCTGGGGGACAGGAAAGATGAAAGAGAGAGAAAGCAAAGGCTAAGGCTGTGGGCAGCCATCCCATCCTTGCTGGAGCTGGTCGGGGCCATTTTGATGGCAGCAGTCTGACATCCAATCTCACTTCTCTTTGTTGCCTCTGCAGCTCGTTAAAAAAACATAGCTGTCCTTGTTAATGTTAAAGAGAAATATAATGACTGAAATAAAAAACAAAACAAAAACCAAACCCAAACCCTCCTTTTCCTAAACTTTTTGCTCACAGGAGTCTAATCTCAGTGCCCATCTCTATACATCACTAAGCTTGAAACAGCTGAGAGTTTAATTTTCATTTTAACTTAAATGGCCCCCGAAAAAACTTTCAAGATGGATAATTCTGGATCTTCAGAACCAGCATCAGGGCTCCTGGGGACAAAGGACCTGCCCAGAGAGATCGGTAACCTCTGTGCTGTGACCCAGAAGTGCCTTAGAGAACACTTACTCCTTGGGGGCGATCATTGCCAGCCCCTCAAGGGATCAGGACCTACCTCTGAAATGTGGATTTGGTTTATTAAAGAAGCTGTAGCACTGAATTTCAGTTTTGGATTGTATGAGATTCTCTGCAGTGACACCCATGAATGTGAAAGAGGACAGCTGATTAATAAAAAGTAAGGCATTCTCACTGGGAATTATGTTTGTTAAAATCAGGCAACTTGATTAAAAAATGATGCAATAACATAGAGGATCACGTGGCTTCAAGAAGGGACTGAAAATGTAACATATCCCTGCCACCGTATCATCCTGGGACAGCAGCTGGAGCTGGACCCCCTTATACTGAATCTTTAGATGATCAACTTTGCTCAGAAAGGAACATCTGTCTTCACTGAGGGAAAGCACCAAGTAGGAGATGACAGAGGGAGTAAATACAAAATGGGTCCTCCCAATTCGAGTGATTGATGATTAAAGACATAACTGAACATTTTATTCTAAATAAGCATCATCTACATGAGAATAGTCCCCTGAGGTAGGCAATATATGCCACTGATGCCCTTGTTGAAAGGACCATTTTTGGAATTCCTCTTTTGAAACTGCCTTAAGGCATACTGCCCTTTCTCTTGAATCCTCTTACAGTTGCATTTCTCAAAGTATGGTCTTGGATCTTAAAACAGAAATTTCAGGATGCTTGTTAAAGATTGTTGATTCCTGCTCCCCACCTTGGACTAACTGCCCCAGAATTAGTGAGAGTGGGACTGGAATGTGCTAATCAAGCCCCTAGATTTTTTTTTTTTTACTAGAGAAATTGTGAGTTTACAAAACAATCATGCATAACATACAGGCTTCCCATACATCACCCCACCACCAATACCTTGCATTGGTGTGGAATATTTGTCACAAGTGATGAAAGAACATCATCAAAAGGGAAGTGGATATGGCTCAAGCGATTGGGCTTCTGCCTACCACATGGGAGGTCCCGGGTTCAGTTCCCAGAGCCTCCTGGAGAAGGCGACCCGGCGTGACGGGCAGGCGCGGCAAGCTGATGCAACAAGATGATGCAACAAAGAGACACAAAGAGCAAAGACAATGAGAGACACAACAAACCAGGGAGCTGAAGTGGCTCAAGCGACTGAGTGCCTTTCTCCCACATGGGAGGTTTGGTTCCTGGTGCCTCCTAAAGAGAAGATAAGTAGAGACAGAGAGCACACAGCGAATGGACACAGAGAGCAGACAGTGACTGCAAACAACGAGGGGGGTGGGGAGAATAAAGAGATAAAATAAATCTTTAAAAATAAAACAAAAAGAAAAAAATCATCAAAATATTTCTGCTAACTATAGACCATAGCTTACATTTGGTATATTTTTCCCATAAACCACCCTATTATTAATACCATGTATTAGTATTGTATAGTTGTTACAGTTCATGAAAGAATGTTCTCATATTTGTACTGTTAACCACAAGCCCCTAGATTTTTAAGCACATTAAAGTTTCAGAATCACTGGTATAGGAAACATATATTTGCTCTTTGAGAATGGATTTGAGAGTGTATGTTATTTTGGCAAACAGGTAAGAGTTAATCAGAGTCAAGTCCAGCAAATGGGGTGAATGATCAAACTAGATAATAGATTTGAAACAAAAATGAAGCATGAATATAAGATAATAAGATTTACACTGTGACTTGCTTCGAAGTTATTTTAAAAGAGACATTCTCAACATGCTCTGAGCAATGGAAACTTGGCGGACATAAAAGAGCAGCTTTTTGACTGATTGGAAAGCGACAACATTCATGTAATACATGTGTTAAAGGAAATTATATTTCATGACTTTATAGTCTCATCTCAAACATAATTAAATTGCGAGCACTGCAACGACCTCACCTATTGAGGGTGATTTCAGCCCTGTCTGGTCCGTACAATCCCAAGCTGTGCTTCTATCAATGCGAAGCTAACGCATGCAATGCAAATGCAAATGTTATGGCTTCCAGCCTAGTGGCCTCATCACCCCCATATTCATCCTATGCTCCAATCAAGTCAAATTACTTGCAGTTCCAAAGGTGTGCCCCCTCTCTAATATGTCCATCATTTTTCTTATGTTATTTTTTTAAAGACCCTGAACTCTCTTTTAATAAGGGCTAGATCATGGGATGGTTGAGAGGGCAGGCTCTGGACTCAGACCCCTGGGTTTAAGACCAGGTTTGGCTATTTATTAGCTGTGAGATCTTAAGCAGGCTACTAATCTCTCTGACCCTCGGTTTCTTCATCTTTAAAGTGGGGATGATAAAATGCCTCACCCCATTATTGTAATAATTAAACAAGTCAATACATGCAATATGCTTGCAACAGTGCCTGGCTCACAGGATCAATGACTGTTAGCTGTTTGTGACCCCGTGTGCTCGTGGAGCTCCTTTTACATATCTCTGTTAGAAAATTTACCATCACACTATAGTTGAAATGTTTAACTTGCCAGTTTCTTCTCTAACTACTCCGTGAGCTTTTAGAAGCAGCTGTTTGCCTTCCTCATCATTGTAGTCCCATGATCTCGCCCAATGTCTGCTAAAAGCAGGCACCCCTTATCTGAATCTAATCTATTCCTGAAAATGTTAGGCAGCAAATTTTCAAATAGCAAGTGCCCATATTCAATTATTTAAAATGAAAGCAATGAAAACTCATTCTTTGTGCATCCAAAAATATCAAGCCCCCAAATATTACTAAAATGCTCTTAAATAACTATATAGCAACTTAAGAATTTCTGCATAATATAAAACATTTAAAACACCAATTACCCAATTGTTACACATTTAATGGAGTAATTAGTAGGTATGTTTGTATGCGGTCCACAGCTAAATAGAATAGCAATTCCATTATTCTACACTGAACGTGTACTATAATAAAAATAAACAATGAAATGATATTGCCAAAGATTTGAAAGTTACTGGCTAAATTGGACCTGAGTTGGCAGTGCCCTCAGCTACCTGGCATAAAGAAATACCTAAGGGCCAAACATTCACGGAAAAGGTGGGGATAATTATATAACTATAATGTGTGATACATTTAAACATGGGGCAGCATCAGGAGAACTTGAGATGTAAGAGAGGTCCACCCACACCTTGTAGCGCCCTGCTACTCCAAGTGTGATCCCAGGACTAGCAGCATTGGCTTCACCTTGGAACTTGTTAGAAACGCATGATCTGCGATTTAATAAGATCCCCAGGGGATTCGTAAGTGCATTCAAGGTTGAAAAGCACTGCCACACACATGAAAACTTGTTATAGCAGGTTTTTAAGCGGGGTAGTAATTTTGGCTAAAACTTTCTGTAACTTGTTATAGCCCATATTTGGATGGTGAACATTCTGTCAGTAAAGGACACCTGCAAGCATTAAATATTTGCAGAATGAGGGAAAGAAAATGGATTCAGATCCTCACCCGTCAATTCCATTACTGTGTGACCCGAGTAGGTTCTTGAACTTCCTTACAGCTCATTTTCCTCAACTTTCAATGAAACTGGAGCTATATAAAAATGTCCTATTTAACAAGGATGTTTCATAATGCAATTGAAAAACTGTGAGACTTGGAACCCTTAAGTTAGCACTTATTGAGAGGCTACCCAGTAAGTGTCAGGAACTGCCCTCAGGGTTGCACATGTATTATTACCTCATTTTAGCCTCCAAACAACCCTCTTGTGAGTACTATTATTTTACAGAGACTTTAAATACCTAGCTGGAGGCCACAGAGCTAGGAAGTGGCTGATCCTAGACCTGAAACCCAACCTTAGGACCCAGGACACACACTTAACCACTGTGCTCCACTGTCTGTCTAGTAGATTCCAAAAAATGTGGGCACCTTCATTGGCTGCCAAAGCGCTACAGTTTGGCTAAATATTAGAGTGTCTGAATTTCCCCAAATTCTCCGCTGCCGGGATTGAACAATTAAAAACGTCTCCAGACATGGCCATTGGGAGACAAAATTACTGCAGTTCAGAATCACTGACTTAAACTAAGGGTAGTTTAGGGAAGTTGCTGAGGAAAGCCCCTTCTGGGCCCAGTAATCCTTTTAATATAGTCCATTCTGCAAAATACAGTCTTCAAAAAATTTTTTTTTCAAGGTCAGATTCAGCTATTTGTAAAGATTACAGTTGCCTCTACTTTGGAACTTTGGACACTTAAAGAAAAAAAAAAAACACCTTGCAAATAAGATTATATACATGGATCATTCAAGCAAAAAAAGGCTTTTCTCTAGCTACTCTGTGATGATTTCTTCAACTCATACAACTCAATTTGATAAACCACTACTAAATGAGACTGGATAATAATATCAGTACGATTGATACCCAGGGTTAAGGTGTTTAATTCTCTTTCATATTGAAAATGATTAATTTAAAACTTGACGATGCTTCTTTTTATTGGTTCCTGATAAGTAGCTAATGACAAGTTCAGATGTTAAAACGAAATCTTTAGGCTAACTTAATCCTTTGCCAAATCATATTCATTTTCTCCTAGAGGACAAATATACATTTCCAGCTTTGAATTTCTCTTGCTTTTAAGAATATATATCACGTTTCTTGCAGTTGCAGACTGCAAAAAAGACTGGTTTAGAAAAAATGGAGGAAACATGGCCCGATCTGGATCTCTTTGGAATGAATGGAATTGTGTCAATGAGTTAACACTTGAGAACTACATGTGATGTTTTAGGTCTCTCAAATATTTCCCTGTGATTTGGAATGATATGTTTTCCCAAGCTACACGGTTTCTTTTTCAATTTATTCTTCTAATTTTAAGGAAGAGTCTTCAGCCTTTTACAAAGCTTGAAAGAACAGTAGGGTGACAGCTGCATAGTGAGAGGCAGGAAGCATAATCCTTAAATGAGTTTGCTTTATAGTCAGATTATCATTGCCTAGATAAACACAAGTTCTTTTATGTTTAACACAAAGAGAGTTAAAGAATATTGTGAGTCCTCTGTAAACAAGGTTTCCAATTATTGAAAAAAAGAAAGCTTTTATAATCCCTCAGCAGCTGGTATATGTTAAGTTTTCACCTAACAGAAATAATTTAAAAACACAAATTAGCAACCGCTTACACAGAGCACCTAGACTGCTAGATATTTTTAGATACAGATCAAGTGAGGGAGAAAAAGCTTTTCATGGGGGGATTTTATATCAGTGATATTGGAGCAATTTCATCCAGAAAAAGTAAATATGGCTAATTCCTTTCTAATTAGAAATTATGGATCTGTATTGAAAGGGAGAGAAAGAAAATGCAAGTACTGATATTTACACCGTTGTGATCACTGTGGATAGTACAGAATGAAAACTGAGCAAACTTTAAAATTCCCTATTTCTTTTCATCCAGAATCTAAAGCTTTATTTTTCCCATGGCATTACTTTAAGGCTTCCAGAACTCTGAGGAGGCACTGATGAGGTGAATTCCTTCCTGTCTTAATTAGAATGTATTATAAAAATTTCCTGATCAGCCAGTCTGTAATAAACCTCCTTAAAAGGTTACGAACAGGATTGGTGAAGTTTTGTGAGTATACAAGTCAGGGGTCACATCTCTTTGTCATCTGAGCACTTTAATAACTGAGCCTAAACATTTTGTCACCTTGGAGGATACACACAAGTATATCAGGCTGGGGCTGATCAGGACACAGCATTTACATTCATTTGGTTGGTTTTCTACCTTTAATTTTTTTAAAAGAATTATGTCTTAAAAACCAGTTGATAATAACAGAACAAACAATAAGTAAGCAAGACACGTCTTTAGACCAATGGTTCTCAGCTGGGAAGGGGGTGATTTTGCCCCTCCCTGGCCTTCAGGAACAGGTGGGAATGTCTGGAGACAGTTTTGAATGGTGCTACTGGCGTCAAGTGGGTAGAGGCCAGGGATGGTGTTCAACATCCTTCAGTGCACAGGGTAACCCGACTACAGAAGTTTGTCTGGCCCCAAATGTCAATAGTGTTGATACTGAAAATCTCTGCTTTAAACTAAAACACATTTGAACTCTGCATTATTTTAAAGAAAAATTAAAATTTAAAAACCAAAATGTAAACAAATAACACATACCTTAAATACATTAGGTAAAATGGAGTAAAAGGAAGATCAGCGGAAATATCTGTTTTTAATAATGCCATTAATAATTTCAAAATGTAGCTTTTATGAAAAGACAGCACTTGTCTTTTCTAAGAACCAACCCCGCCTTGGGAAAAAAGTTAAACAATCGAAACTATATAAAAATTAAGTTATGCATAATTTTGAACTAACGTTTAAATCCCTTACTGAGGAAATAGATGTGGCTCAAGTGATTGTGCTCCTGTCTACCATATAGGAGGTCCAGGGTTCGATTCCCAGGGCCTCCTGGTGAAAGGCAAGCTGGCCCGTGCGGCAAGCTGGCCTGCGTGGAGAGCTGGCCCATGTGGAGTGCTGGCCCATGCAGGAGAGCTGGCCTGCGCAGGAGAGCTGGCTCTCGCGGAGAGCTGGTGCAGCAAGATGATGCAACAAAAAGAGACACAGAGGAGAGACAATAAGAGATGTAGCAGACCAGGGAGCTGAGGTGTCGCAAGAGATTGAGCATCTCTCTCCACTCAGCTCCCTGTGCCGCCTAAAAGAGACGACAAGCAGACACAGAAGAACACACAGAGAGTAGACAGCAAGCACAAAACAATGGGGGGGGGGCGGGGGAAGGAAGGGAGAGAAATAAATAAATAAAATCTTTGAAAAAAAAAAAATCCCTTACTGCTATGGGACTCTGCACCTCACAGCATGTTGCTCTGAAACTTTCTCCTAATCACTGGGTTAGAAGCAGAACTTCCATCCCTCCCAGCTCGGAAGGCACACAGACACCCAGGGAGCTGGCGGAAGCCTTGTCTGAATAGCTGTCAATACAGACCTCAGTGGGGCTCTGATTTCTCAGGCTCCACTACATAAACAGTTATACAAAAGAAGTATCACCAAAGAAGAAGGTGAATAGCCTAAATTACTCATATTTGGATTGGAGAAGAAATGGAAAGGCAACTACACTGAGACACACACTCATACAAATAAATATCCAGGCCTCACATAGTCAGCCCTTCTGTTTCTAGCTCTGGACTTTTCCTGGTTTGGACCCATGGACAGTGACACAGAACCCGCTAAGGGCAGAAACCCAAGAGGAGCAGAGGAGAAGCCAATCCTTTACCAAATGCCTGCAGGGTGTGTGCTTGTTTTTCCCAACAAGCAAGCCTGGGCGAAGCTATGGTCATTCCTGTTCTACAGATAAGGAGTGGGAAGCCGGCACAGTTGCTGGTGGAGACGAGATCCTAACCAACGTCTGACTGACGCCAAAGTACTGAGATGAAAGGAAATTGTCCAAGGGACAACAGAGATGACGCACTTATGGAAAACACTGATTTGGCTGTAACAGATGGGCTCTCCAGCCGGAACAGGCTGACTGCTCCAGGTTGACTGTGCTCATCACATCTGACTGCTCACCCTCCCCTACTCCTCATCTCTGGGAATGGTAACCCCCAGGGCATCATCCAGTAGGTGCCCAAGCTAAAAATCCAGGCATCCCGCATTCTTCCCTCTCTCCAACCCCACTTGTAATCTATCACGAAGTCCTGTCCAGTGTATGTGATTCCTTAATTACTTTTGAAAATGTCTCTTTCGCTCCATCTCACTGGGTTATCTATTCACCTGGACCCTTGAAATAGTCTTTTTTACTGGTCTCCCAGCTTGAAGTTTTATCACCCTCCAAACTACCCATCACACAGAAGTCCAAAAATGCAAATCTCATCATGTTGCTCTCTCCCCTCAAAACTCTTCACTGGCTCCCCATTGCCACGTGATCAAACCTGAACAACTTAGTGGGGCCATCCCAGACCACCTTACTTAAAAATTGCACCTCTTCCCCTTGGCACATCCCATCTCTGATCTCTTTTTTTCCACATTTATCATCTTCTGAGATACTATATATTTTACATGTGTGGTTTTTTTTTTTTGCCAATATCTCCCATTCCAATATAAACTCCATGATGGCAGGGATTTCTGTGTTTTCCTTAGTGCTATATCTCCAAGATCTAGAATACTATTGGCACATAGTAGATACTCAAAAAATACTTACTGCATGAATAAATGAATGGCATACAGTATCTTCCTGGAATGGCCCTTGCTTATGTGTCAGAATATTTCTTGAACTGCACATACCTGTGCCCCAAGCATGCCCTTTATATTCCTAAAACATAGATCCTTGTGTTTTCTGAAAAACACCCTGGTCATCTGTTCATACTTTTATGCTATTTGTTGGTCAAGTTAGATCCTCTGCATGGAATTCTAACAGTTGTACTCCCATTCCTCTAGCAAAATCCCACTGATCTTAAAAATAAGAGCTAAAATACTGCTGGCTTGGGGACATCTTTTCTGGCTGCCTCAAGCAGGCATAGATATTGCTTCCTATCCCCTTCTGAGCTTCTTAAAGATCTGGGTTAGGGCCATGGATTTACTGAGATTTTGACACTGGCCTTTTTCACTCCTGAATTTGAGCCCCTTGAGGGAATGGCTCCTGCCTTTTCATCTGTTTCCCTAGAACCTATCAGTGTATCTTGCATAGAACACATCTCCAATGGCAGTAACTGACTGACAGGTAAGACGGGCCTGCTTAATGCCCCTACATCCCCTGTCTTGGGCTCACTGAAATTTCAAAAGATGCCTCCATGGAAAGGTTGGCAGTGTTGGCAGCTCATGTCCTGATGATTTATGCCAGCAAAACTTGGCCCCTTTCAGCTTTCTGAATCTCCAAAGAGTAAAGACTGAAGACTGCAGGGGACAACCATGGCTTGCAGTCTTAGTGATTCTGTGAATCAAGACCCCACATGGCTCAACAAGGGGAGAACACGTGGACCAGCTCCAGCAATTCAGATGCTCTGTCGCTGGAACTTTCAATCTGAGCAGAAGCCGTTAAGAGAAACTGTTGGAATTGATTCATACGCATGGCAGAGCCCAATCATCTTCGCCACCACCACCATCATCATTGCTAATAGTTATTGAGAATTTATTATGTCCCAGGCATTGTTCTAAGCACTTTCCCTACAAATATTAACTCGCTTGATCCTCACAACTACCCAATAGGTAAGATTTACTAGACTCATTTCCAAAGGACAAACTGAGGCACAGAGAAGCAGAGTGTAAAAGCAGGTGGTGCTATCCAGGAGGTCTGGCTCCTAAAAACCCACTCCGCAGTCCAGAGGCCTATCAGCTCTGCTCCCTGGATCTCGAGATGCCCTACTTCACATCCCTCCCAAAGCCCTTTATTCAGCTTTTCTTTCCATTCAGGGAACTTCCTCATATCCTTCCAACCACTTCCCCATCCTCTCCTACTTTTTCTCAGCTAAATTTAGACAGAATCGGTTTCTGCTACTCACAACAGAACTTCAAGTGATATTCCCATGATATCAGAATCCTCAGAGTTGGAGCCAGGATGTCTGTAAGGCTTATCAAGCTCTGCAGGTGACTGACACACTCCCAGGACTGGGAACTAGGCTTTGGGTAGCAGTTCCAAAACAGTGAAAGAATGAACATATTCCTAGAAACTGGGGACCTCTAAATGAATTTTGATTCACTCTCACAATAGGTTTCTAGGAACATCCAAAAACTCACCATGGGGGGCACTTGCCTCTCCAGCTGGCCGTGATCATCTTCCCCAGGGCTCTTTTTAACCCAGTCTTCCTTGCTATGTGTTCCCTGGCACTCTGATTCCTTAGCTTTCCCTGTTGGCTCCAAATACCCACCTCAGGCCCTCTTGTCTGGACAACCCAATTAGGCATACGCTCTCTGGCTCTGACCTAGCACTCCCTTGGCCAGCACTCTGGACTCATCCTCTGGCATCCGGAAGCCACAGTTCCAGGTAAAATGGGCTCTTTCCTCCCAGTAAACCAGGCCCCATGAAAGCCACATTAACAAGGTTAGCTGGCTGGCCTCCAACTTGTTCACCCTTCTGAAATTTCCTACAGATAAGAACCTTCTTTAAAAAAAAAAAAAAAAGAAAAGAAAAGAAATCCTGTAAAGGATAATCAAAATTTAGGATTTAATCATGGTCAGAAATTTCAGCGTAATATCTAAGCTCATACTCAAAATACACTTCTCCCCCCTCCTTCGGTGTTCAGTGCATATGAACACCTGAGAACATTCTCTATAGAATAAGGCTTCAGGCACCATCTCTTGCCACCTGATCACTAAATAATACTTATTCTTTTAACATTTTTCCAGTCTTAATTCATCTTCATTATTCTCCTCGGAATGCTCTTTAAATTCTCCACATACCTCTTAAGCTCAAAGAGCTTGTCGTACCCAATAGAATCGAATCAAATCAAGGGAAAATTAATGGTGCTGTTAAATTTCTAGGGGGAAAAGAGATTGGGTGAGTATACTCATTTAATTCCTCTTTCTTGTTAGTAAATTCCTTCCTTCAAAGCTTAATGGTATTTGGGTTACAGGGTACTAAAATGTACTTTGACAAAGGCAAAGCATGTCCATCATTCTCATTCTTCTCCCCAGAAGTTGGTTTTTCTCCTTCCCACTTCCTAGAAATGTAATATTAAGTGCTCAAACCGATAAATAAAATCAATCTACTTAAAGAGAAAGAAAGGAGGACAGAACTTGGGAGATGGTAAACTAATTAAAGACCAAAACTACTGTCTGGTGCAGAGTTTCACAACCTTTTTTGCATTCTCCAACCCCATGAAACATTTTTTGGTATTCTTCCCTAATCCCCCACCCAATGAAATTTTAATACCACAGATACACTCTGTATCTGCTTATATTTTGTATGTATTTCTGTGCTTTATATATAAAAAGAGCAACATTATTTTCAAGTCCCAACCCTTAAGAACCAATTTATATCCATTTGGGGGTAAAATTGCCCCCCGCAAAAGTCATAGTTTAGTGAGATTTTCATGGCATTCAAAACACTGTTACATATATTCTGCCACCAGGGAGGTGGACTGCACCTTTACCTCCTCCTTAAAGAATAGGAAGCTACAGTTCACAGCCATAACTTAGCTACCTTGTTCATGGTCCCAGCCATGGCTAGTAGCAGATTCAGGGTTGAAACCCAATCTCTGACTCCAAGTCTAGTACTCATTTCTCTATATTGTAACAATGCTATAAAATAAGGAAGCCTGTTCTCTACTTTTTAAAAAATCCCTACTTTAGCATTCCTGAAACAGTCACCTCCCCCAAAATAATTCCCATCGTATGGTAAATAAAAGAGCAAAAGTGCTTTACTAATGTATGTCCTTGCTTTCAACTATTCTTCTTCTGATCAATTGTCTACTCCACATTAAAAATTCTTGAGCAGGCCTTTTGCTGCCCCCAGCCACTCTGATACTGAAAGACCCTTCTGCCTGTCAGGCCTGGGCACCCAAGAGGAGGTTTTGGTTGCCTGGGCCAAAGTAAACCCTGCTGTTTCTCCTCTTGCACAAACAAGCTTCATTTTCCCTTCTTGACATTTATTATGAAAATTTTCATACATAAAAAGGTTGAAAGAATTTTACAGTGAACAGCCATACGTACATCACCTAAATTCTATAGCTACCATTTTCACTATACTTGTTTATGGCATACCTATTTACCCATCCCCCTATCTGTCCATCAATCCAGCTTTTTTGGGGTGTATTTCAAGGTACATTGTAGGCATAGCACTCTTCTCACCCAAATGCTTCAGCATGCAGATAATTAAAATTTAAAAACAATCTCTTAATAGGAAGGTGTGGCAGTTTGATATAATTATGAATTCCAAAAATAGATATGGATTATATTTGTAAACTGGTCTGTTCCTCTGGGTGTGATTAAATTATGATTAGGGCTTTGATTGGGCCATGTCAGTAGGGTGTTGAGCCCCGCCCCTTGGTGGGTGGGGTCTCAAAGATAAAAGACATGGCAAAGGACAGAGGTGGAGTTTTGAGTTGGAGTTCTGATGTGGAGTCTTGAGCTTGAGCCCTGGGAAGTAAACATACAGAGGAGCTTGGTTGTGAGGAAGGAGAGAAGGCCCCAGGAAGAGAGACAAGCCATTTGCCTGATAGTTCACAGCTGGTTTGTGGAGAGAGGCAAAGGCTAGAGAGCCTCATAGTCTACAGATGACCTTGTGGAGGAAACAGGAGCTGAGCTTGGAGAAAAATGCAGCCCCCGGAAGAGAGGAACCCAAGAAGCCTGAGCCCTGGCAAACGTCGGCAGCTGTCTTGCTCCAACACGTGGCAACAGACTTTGGTGAGGGAAGAAATTTATGCTTTATGGCCTGGTAACTGTAAGCTTCTACCCCAAATAAATACCCTTTATAAAAACGAACTGGTTATTGGTATTTTGCATCAGCACCCCTTTGGCTGACTAATACAGAAAGTAATACCAGTTTTGTTCTGGAAATTAAGGAAAGCAAGATTAGTTTACATGTTCAGATGTTGTTACCAAATAAGCAGATTCCACTTTTCATTTCCTGCCAATGGAGCACTATGCCACCTCTTCCAAGAGGCCACCTCTTCTTGATGAGAAGAGAGTGGCCACGAGAAAGCAGGTGCAAGAAGACCTGCTTCACGAACGTGCCTTGGCCTCTCTTATCAATGTACATTTGTTAAATATGAAGACCAAATGGCTTCTTAAAAAAAGTGGCTTGGGATCAAATTTATCCTAAGTGACTTCCCCTTTTTTGGCTAACATTTATATAGTGCTTGGGACATGGCAGAAATTAAAGACCAATATTTCTAATACATACATGCCAGGCACCATTCTAAGTCTTTTACTTTTCATGCAAGACCAGCGATTGGTGAGCTTTTTCTGTCAAAGTAACCATTTTAGGTTGTCTCAAGTCCTCACCTTTACCATTGTAGGGTGAAAGCAACCACAGAAAACAAGTAGACAACTGAGCACTGCTGTGTTCTGAAAAAACTTTATTTACAAAAACAACAGCAGGCCACAATTTGCCAGTGCCTACATGGACTAACAAACGTGAGAGTCCATTCTCAAAAACCCATTTCAGGGCATCTTATAGTTAGCTTGCCAATGCCTCAATGCCTTTTTTATTTAATGGTGGGCCAAATCATCTCTTTATGCTCATGACCTTCCATCTCTTACTGTCCTGGGAGGAGAGAATCATTAAATTTTAAATTAGGGTGTACTGATGCCAACTTATAAAAATCACAATGAACTAGAGCAGAAAATGGTTGAATGATGTTTTCAAACAGTTGAGAATACTGAGACACTAAGGAGTCTGATCTGCATCCTTGAGTCAAAAGGTATTGCTGAAGTGACATTAACACAGTCTCGAGAAGTCATGGCACCCTGTGGACCACAAGAAAGCAAAGTGCCAACCAGAGAGGTGTGATTTCAGCCTTAGTAGAGATATATAGGAAGATACAAGAACAATTCATCAAACAATCGATGTGTAATTACCTAGAAGGACACAAGGTGCTGGATGGCAACCAATATGCCTTTGTCGGGCTGTGCCAAAGCTACTTAATTTCCTTCCACATTAGCTGGGAAGATGACACTGGCCATGTAAATAAGGAGGAAGAAAAAGATACCATCACTAAAGCTTGCTTTTCTGTGCAACAAGACAGGGAGACAGGGTGTACTTGGAGCTAATGTCAAGTGAGACTATAATTTGTTGAAGGGCACAACCAAAGGTGACTGATTACCAATGGCTCAGTCAGTGTCAGCCTGAACACAAGAAGGGGATTGATAAACTGAGGCCAGAAGCGTGGCTGGGAGAGCAACAGATCTGGAGTGGCTTTGCTTTAACTCTAAGTAGTTCCCTAAAATCCAGGCTTGAGACATGGTCATTAATCCAACAGATGATCCACTGAGCAAAGGAACTAGCACCTTGGAAAACAGTAATACAATTCAAAGTAATCTAGACATACCTATAATGAATTTGGTATTTTTATTAATGCAGAGGTCTGTTAAAAGCAGAATGAAATCTCACAAAGATTTGTGCACAGTCACAAGATAGGAAGACAATTTTTTTAAAGCTGGAGTTCTTAATAGTATTTACTGAATATGAATGAACATGAATATGAATCATTTTATTAGAATTGAATCTGGATATTTTTATTATTTTGAAATGCAAGCATAACACTAAGAAGTACTGCACCAGAAAGCCTAGAGGGTGGGAACAGGAAACCAGGCTAAATTAAGCACCAACCATAACCTTACAAGAAGGATTCACATTCGGTCTCTACAACATAAGGGGCGGTGGGAAAGTTAGACGTAGCAGAGAAAAGGGCAACGTGTGTTTACAAGGGTGGAAAAGAACACCAGGAGGAAGTACATCTAGTAACAAAGAAGGCTCTGGGGTGACGACACTTAATTTGAAATCTATGAGAAGTCTAGCACAGTGCTGGACAAACAGCATTACCCGGAGGTCAAAATGTCATGGTTCTTCTGTCCTGAGAGCATAGGGAAGAGACCATGGTCAAGAAAATAAAAGAGAGGGAAGCAGGGAGGGTGGTTAGGAGAGTGGTCCTCAAATGAATGGGCATCCAAACCACCTGCAGAGCTTGTGAAAACACAGACTGCTGGACCCCATCTCCAGAGTTTCTGACTCAGTGGGTCTGGGGGTGGGGCCTGGGAATCTGCATTTCTGACATGTTCCCACTGATGCCATTGCTGCTGGTCCTGGGACCAAACTTTGAGAAAAAACCCAGCCCTGGATTTGGACTGTCTGGCTTTGAATCTGGCTTCTTCCCCTCCTGTGCCATGGGTCTTAAACCTCATTTCCTCATGTGTAAAATGAGAGAGAGAGAATTAGAATAGTACTTACTCCAAGGGATTGTTGTGAGGAATAGCATATGTGAAACGCTTAGTCCAGTGCTCAGGGCACAATGAATACTCCATCGTGTTAATCCTCATTAATATTAAGGCACTGACAACCAGTAAATCATTAGGCAGTATCATGTAGGGTGGTAATAGTAAAATCGGGTTGGTCTGAGTTTGCTCCATCTACATTGTTCTGATGGAAAGTAGAGCCAAGGTTAGAAATCTGCTTTCAAACGGCTTGGTTAGCCAGGTCACACTGCCCTAGGAAGCATAGATTGCCTGAGGCAAAGTATAACTTGCTTTTATCAGCATGATTTCCCAGTTAAAGTTTAACCAGGAGAGCAAAATGCGAAGCATGTCTTTAAAACCTCCCGGTGTGTCCAGTGCCATGCACCACTTCCTGGCCACACCTGGGCACTTTTGTTGGACCTGACCTCGATGAATCACAGAGCAGGCATATTGTAGGTTACTCTAGATGGCAATTGCTATGAAGGGGCGACATTTGCTTTCTGTTTGGATTTGCAAGGCTGGCAGTTATCTTCTCATAACCATTGTGCCTGCAGTTGGGGTCACCAGATTCCCACCACCCTCACCAATGAGTAGTGGCATCTTGGGTGATGGCTGTCAACAAACAGGCTGGCTAAGGAAAACAGAGCACACTGTAATACATGATGCTATCAGTTATTCTTGGCTTCTAAAATACCTACACAATGTAGTATTCTAACTCTAATAATTTTATAAAGGAATGCTCATCCTCAAGTTAGATTTAAAGAAATAAAATCACCCAGAGAGATGAAGGCACATTCTTAAGAATCTACCTATTATCATCAAT
>JAQZBX010045069.1:0-21169 GCA_029593785.1 Cabassous unicinctus
AGCACCTTTAAATATATATATATATATATATATATATATATAAAATAACATTTATGTAAACAAATGCACATATATGCATATTATTTGTATATCATTTTACAAATATTGGTATGTATTGTGAAAAATTTGATTTTTACTCACAATAAAAAATTAAAAAAATAAACAAATATCGGTGGTGTTTCCATACAATATTAAGGAGCAATCTGAGGAAGAAGGAAAAAATCCATTTTCAATAGCAATGAAAAGAATCAAATATTTATGAAGAAATTCAACCAAGCAGATAGAGGACCTGGTTTCTGAATACTATAAGACATTGCTTAAAGAAATCAAAGATGAACTGAAAACATGAAGGGCAATCCCTTTTCATGTATTGGTAGACTAAACTTTGTTAAGATGTCACTTCTACCCAAATTGACTTAGAGCTTCAATGCAATCCCAATAAAAATCCCAAAAGACTTTTTGCAGAACTGAAAAAGCAAATTATCAAATTTGTTTGTAAGGGTAAATATTCCCATATATCCAGAAATATCTTAAAAATAAGAACAAAATTGTAGAACTCTCACTTCTTGACAAATCATATTATTAGCTACAATGGTTAAAAGAGCATGGTACTGGCTTAATGATAGACATATATATATATATATATACCAATGGAACAGAATTAAGAGTTCACAAATAGACCCTCCTATCCACGGTCAAGTGATTTTTGTCAAAGCTCTCATGTCCACCTAGCTGGATCACACTATTTAACAAATGGTATTGGAAGAACTGAGTATCCATAACCAAAACAAAGAAAGAGAACCCCTATCTCACACCTTATAGAAAAATCAATGCAAAATGTACCAATGTACTACATATAAAAGCTAAAACCATAAAATGCCTAGAAAATAATGTAGGGAAACATCTTTGAGATTTGTGGCAAGTGGTGTTTTCTTAAACATTCCACACAAAGCACAAACAATGAAAGAAAAAATTAGATAAATAGAACCTGCTCATCGTTAAATATTTTTTGCCTTAACTGGCTTTGTGCAGATAGTGAAATGGCAGCCTACTCAATGTTTGAAAATATTTGGAAACCATATATCAGATAGTCATTTGATCTCCAGGGTATAAAAAGAGATCATACAACTAAATAATAAAAATGAAGCAACCCAATTAAAAAATGGGCTAAAGACTTGACATTTTTTTCCAAAGAGAAAATACGAATGGCCAAAAAGCCCATGAAAAAATGTTTAGCATCACTAGGTGTTAGGGAAATGCTGATCAAAACTACCATTTCACACTTATAGAAAGACCATTACTTAAAAACTCTGAAAACTGCATACTGGAGAGGATGTGGAGAAGCAGAAATACAAATTCACTATTGATGGTGATGTTGAATGATGTACACTCTGTGGAAGACTGTTTGGTTATACATCAAGAAGCTAAATGCAGAACTTCTGTATGAAGTTCCATAGGAAGATACTCAGAAGAACTGAAGGCAAAAATGTTCACCAATGTTCATAGCAACATTGTTCACAAATGCTAAAATATGGAAATGACACAAGTGTCCTTCAACTGGTGAATGTAAAATCAAAATATGTTATATGCATACAAAGGAATGCTATTCAGTTATTAGAAGAAATGAAATATGGATGCATATGACAATACGGATGAACTTGAGGTCATTATGTTGAATGAAGTAAGCCAAACACAAAGGGATAAATATTTTATGCTTTCAATAATGTTAAATAATAACAATGTGTAAACTCATGGATTAAAAATGTAGAGTACAATTCACTACTAGATAGAACAAGGGTTGGTAAAGGGGAGCTGATGCTTAATGTATGTAGAATTTTTAATAAGATTGATGGCAAATGTTTGAAAATTGATAGAGTTGATGTTACCATATTACAGATAGTATAACTAACTCTGCTGATCTATAAATGTGATCATGGCTGAAAGGGGTAGTCTAAGGATGTAAAAGTCAATAGAAAGAAACCTAAAGGAAAATTTTGGGATTGTATAATATAGTGAGCTTGGTGGTGGATGAGTATCATGGAAAATAGCATGAAAAAAGAAAGAATGTTCTTCTATGAATTAGAATAAATATATACAACAATACAGGTGTTAATATGGTGATACATGAGAAAATACAGCTTAGGTCAATTATAGACTATAGATAACTGTAATATTTTACTGTAATTTCAAGGGTCACAAAGATACTATATCAATGTCAAGGTTCCAAAATAGGGGATTATAAAAGGCTTGATAATATGTCTATTTTAAAGTAAAGAACTGTTCTAAAATTGACTGAGAGGACAGCACAACTCTGTGATGAAACTGACAGTCGCTGAGTATAAACTTTGGATGAATTTTATAAGACATGGAGTTATATAATACTGTGAACACTGAGGTTGATGATGTGCCATGATTACCAGTAACATATGAGAACATTCCTTCATGCACTATAATAATGTAAAATACTAATACATGGTATTGATATTAGGGCAATTTATGAGAAAAATATACCTAATGTAATTTATAAACTATTGCTAGCATTATTATTTGAATTTTTATCAATTATAAAAAAATGTTCCACAACAATGCAAGATATGGTTGATGGAGAATTATATGGGAATCCTATATGTGATGCATGATTGCTTTGTAAATCTACAGCTTTTGAAATAAAAAACGTGTATTCAATCTAATTAGAAAATGTAATAAAAATGAAGTAAAAATCTCCCTAATCACTGTTTCACAGACCCACACAACTTTGCTCCAGTTGTCTCATTTCCTTCTTTTCTATCTATATAAAATAATTACAGTCCTGATAATTGTATATCTTGTGTATACCTGTTCTGGAAAGCCCCTCAGACTTAAAGGAAAATTCTTGTGTTTGCTCATTCATTTACCCTTCATTTATTCATTCATAAGTTAATTGTCTCCTAATTCATAGGAAGAAATTTTTCAGCGAGTCTCAGTGAGCTTCATACCTTCACGCCAATTTTTTTATTTTTTTTTCTCGCCCAGTGGAAATCAGGTCCAAGAAAAATCAGGGGAAATCCAACCCAGGAAAAATCAGACCCCTCAGAACCCAACTCCCATCAATCAGAGACCATTTTACTTCCATCCTTCCCCAAAGCTTAAAGGCCTCTTCATCTTGTCTGGAAGAATGTGAACCAAGATCAACCTTTGAACAATTTTTATCTCACCTCTTAGTTGTACGTGATGTCCCAACCTCTCCCCATTTGGTGACTCTAATTAAGTCCTGAATATCCATCAGTTGGTAGCTAAATTTGCTCTCCCACAGTCAAATCTCAGAATGCCCACTTCATGGAAAAACTCTTGGTATCTGAATAAGTGCCAAGACTTCCCATAACCCTTTTGTGACATCACCAATGACATAGCTCAGTTCCATGGGCTGTGTTTGATCCTAAAAATAACAACATGAAATATTAGACAACTGTTGAAGCAGGGAATTGGTTGTGCGGAAAAGAGATTTTATATGAAAAATAAATGGAAAATTTTCCCTGCTCTCAAAGAGGTGTCCATCCATTGGGGTAGAGTGATGGGGGTGCAGGGAATGATAACTATGATGGGCTGTTGCTTTCTCCCAAACCTTTCATTTGGTTCTGGTTGAAGCTTGTTTCTTCTGACCTGTTCACAAGCGTGCCCTCATAACAACTCTCAGTTCCCTTTGTTTGTGAGAATTCACACACGCTGTTTCATATGACATTAAGATTTTCTCCCCCTGCCCCACTTCCTCTGGACTATGGTACCTCAGAGATACATGTTGTTTAAGAGAATTGATCCTAGCCAAGCTTCTGTATTTGGGGCCCAGCTCCATTCCTTACTGGTCATATGATTTTGTACATTTCAGTTGAGCTGTCTATGCTTTACTTCCCTCATCTGTAAAATAGGGAGAATGTTATCCATCTCATACTGTTGTCATTCGGATGAAATATGTTGATATATGTGAACACTATGAATAGTGAAAGGCTGGTACAGGATAAAACCATGTGAATGCTTGCTGTTGTTATACTTATCTCATAGCTAACTCAGCATGTCCTAACTAGATTTTATTGCTTAATGTATTCAGAGTATGCAATTATTCCCCATCATAGCACTCATCAGGTTTCATGGGAGATTTTCATTCACAAATTTCCCATTCATTCACAAATCTGTCTTATCCAAATGGACTGTAACTCATTGGGGTAAAGACCACTTCTACCTCTCCTTTGAAGTTCTAGAAAGTATGACAGGGTCTGACGCAGACTAGGTTCACCAAATATATGGTAACTTCTCCAAAGGACACATCAATCATTTACAACCACTAGAATAGGGTTATGTGATCTGGCACCTGGAGGTGCCACTGTTATTTCATCTTACTGAACCTGAGACCCAAGAAATGTTATTGTGAATGTCCTTAGCCCTCCATGTACTTTCTTTCAGGCCTGTATAACAGGGTTATGATTGTTGTCACAAAAAAGACTGAGCTTAGCACATCTGTGATCAAACTGTCAGGGAGTTTAAGGAGTACTTCTGGTAAAAAAAAAATCTACTGTTCTCTGCTTGAGTCTAATATCTGTATTTGTTCTGGAGGCCATTGAAAAAGGAGACCTAGCAAATTGTTGCAAACATTTGAGGATGGATTTAGGAAACTTGTGGATGGTCAGTAGGGAGGCACCTGACAATTAAGACACAATAAAATCTGTCACCTGGGGAAGAGAGTGGCTTGATTTCTATGACTCCGGGTAGAACAGGGACAAGTGGTTGGAAAACAACCAAAAAAGATCTGTGCTTATTCATGGATATAGAAAAATGGAACTGTGGCCCATCCTTACTCATCAGACTTTTCTTGCACCATGCCACACTTCACTTTTCACTATGGCCTCAGGGTAATACTTAGGGTTTCCAGAATGTCCTGTGCGATTTTCTACTTCCTAACCATCATTTTTTATTTATAAATGTGGTTAGAACATGATTTCCTGGTAGAAATCTTCCTGATCTTACTTTTTGTAGAAGTTTGCACTCTGTTGCATACCCAAACACTTTGCATTGTATGGAAGTCACTCAATTATATTACTTCTTATAGTTGGTTACAAAAAATGGCTACACATTCTTTCTCTCTTTCTATGCCTTCAAAGGTGACTTTTTAGGTACTTTTATCAAGAGCAGGAGAGACTTTCTTCACCTCTTGAATGGGACAAATATTTTGTTTGCTTTAGTCATTGGCACAGTAGAAAATGAGATAAAAGCAGAGAATTGTGAATACTTGTACATTGGGGTTGCCTTATTCTTGCTTTTTGAGGACTGAAAATCCAGGAAAATGAGTTCTGACTTGCTTGCTTGGTGATAGAGACCATACAGAGGAAGGGTGACCATACAGAGTTGATTTTAGGCCAGCTGGCCACCAGCTGGCCTGGCAGCAGATTGCAAATATATGGGGAAGTCCAGTTGAGTGCAGCTGAGCCTGGACCAGACCAGAAGTATCTCAAACTGCCAATCTGAAAGTATCTCAAACTGCAAAGCCCCAGGATGTGTATATCCCTTGCAGGTGACGTGACACACTAGTGAAGGATGTTTTTGTGGGAGCTTGTGGGAAGTGTGGGAGGTGGGGCATATGGGAATCCCTATAATTTTTGTGTAACATTTATGTAATCTAAGTATCTTTTAAAAAATAAAAAAAAAATTATTATTAAAAAAAAAAACACAAAGAAAAACTTCAGCTCTGACTTTGAGATTCCTGAGCTCATTTTCTAAATCCTAGGTTCTTAAACTGTAAAGTAAAATTTGAACGAATGATCTGATTTAAGGCAAATGCCCTCCATCTCCTTTTTCTTGAATATAGATAGTCTCAGTTTCTTTTTGTTTCTTAGGAAAACATTTTGAGAGAGCCAGCAAAATAATGAATAAGGGGAAGAACTTAACTGTGGGCAACATGATATGATTAAAAATCACAAAAATTCAATGAGAGGTTGAAGTTAGAACTGGAAATGACTAAAACTATTTGAAAGGAAAAGTGAAAGGAGATAAACTTAGTCAAGGCAACAGCCGGCAGGCTTATTGTCTTCTTGTTTATTGCACTATATTTCTCTATCACCCAACAACTCGGTAGGCTAAAATCTTATGCTTCTTGTCTGCCCATTTGTGTGTGTGTGTGTGTGCAAGCATGTTGGATTTATTAAGGAAGATGCTCTCAAATGTTTAGACAATCATTTACTGGATGTTCAGAATAGTACTTGAAGTGTCTTTTATGACTGGATTAACAGGTCCAAGAAATGAAAAATTCATTGAAGGAAATTACACAAAGTTTTTTGCTATTTTGTATCACATTACCACTAATATTGATAGTTCCCTGCTGAAACAAAAAAAAAAAGACATTCAGATCATGAAATGACCTAGTTGTGCTAAATCCAAAAAGTTAACATTTATTTACACCTGAAGAATCATTTATTTTTTCATTTTTTTCTTATTGCACCCTCCCATGAAATCAAGTCTATAGTTTTAATAATATTATGAATAATATTTCATTCAGGAAAAATCAATACATGGAAAGGTAAGTGATTACCAATTGTTAAAGTGAAGGACATACTCATGTTCCAAATGAGTTTTTTATAAAATTATTTCTTTTCATCTTTCAGATGAACTATTTATAACCTATGTTTTCCCCAAGTTGACCGAAATACTGCAGCAAAAGAGCAATGTAACTGAATTCATACTTTTAAGATTGACACAAGATCCTTTCAGGCAGAAAATGGTGTTTTTTTAATCTTCTTAAATTTCTTTGTGAGAACATTGGTGGGGAATTTGCTCATTATTGTGACCATTAAGCTCAGTCAGACACTTGAGAGCCCCATCTACTTTTTCCTGTTTTATTTGTCCTTTGCTAATGTTTCCTTTTCAATGTCCACAGCCCCTCGAGTAATTGCAGATGGTCTCTCTTCAAATAATATCATAACTTACAATGAGTGCATGACACAAGTCTTTGCATTACATATAGTTTGCTGCATAGAGCTCTTAGTCCTCGTCCTCATGGCTGTTGATTGATATGTGTCCATCTGTAAGCCCTTACGTTACTCAACCATCATGAGCAGGCAGGTCTGCACCATTTTGATTATTCTTGCCTGGATAGGGTCTTTCATACATTCTACAGCTCAGATTGTTCTGGCCTTGAGATTGCCATTCGTGGAACCAAAGATTGATCATTATTGCTGTGATTTACATCCCTTGTTGAAACTTGCCTGCATGGACACTTATGTGATCAATCTACTATTGGTGTCCAATAGTGGGACCATTTGTACAAACAGTTTCATGATTCTGATGATCTCATACATTGTCATCTTGCATTCTCTGAGAAACCACAGTAGAGAAAGGCCGAAAAGAGCCCTTTCAACATGCACCTCCCATATCACCGTTGTTGTCTTATTCTATGGTCCATGTATATTCATTTATACATGCCTCACAACCACTTTCCCCATGGTCAAGATGGTGGCAGTACTTTATACCATTGGAGGACCTTTTTTATAACCCACTCAACTACACATTAAGGAATGCAGAAGTGAAAAATGCCATGAAAAATTTGTGGAGTATCAAAATTATCTCAGAAGTCAAAAGATGACTAGCCAGTCCAATTATTTATTCAGTCATGTTTGACTAAATGGGTACTTATGTCAAATATGTTTATTGAGGGAAGAACATGCCATCATATATAATATCATGAGTTGCTTCTTTTCTAGTTCAAATTCAGGATGAATGCCAAGGCACCATCTTTTGTATCAGAGAAAGGTGAGTTTCAGATTAATTCATATAATTATGGGCCAAGAGTTTTTCCTCTCTGAAGATTCTCTGCCTCTCCAGCCCTACCTTGTCAGGCATATAAGCCAGACTACCCCTATGCATTCTAATGTCTAATGTGCCTTATTTGCTTTTATTTCTTTGCTTTGAATTCAGTCTGGTATTGCTGGCATTTCTAAATGTGAACTGCAGTTCTCAACTCTGAAGCTGTACCCTGGTTTGCTAAGAAAAAAAATATTTAAATTCAATACCAGCCGTTCAAATATGTGAGCATCCAGAAGTAAAATAAATAAATTGTTAACCTGTTTATAACACATTTCCAGTTTGGTATCCACCTTCCTGTTGAATGCCCTCAAGGCAAGTGAGTGTGTCCCAAACCATTTATTCCATTTTATCACAAGTTTGTCTTTAAAAAGGTCCATATTTTTGAATAAGAGATTTTTCATATCCTTACATTATAAACCCATTTTTCTCATTGTTTGGTTGTGTTAAGATAACTGAAAGATTATTTGTATGTTAAAATGGGCCTTGAGATAATCACTAAGATTCGTGTATAAGCACTGCAGCAATAGAAGTCTGAAACTTTAAGGGTATGAAAAATAAATGATGTATATCATCAAGACTAAATAAAACATAAAAAGACATCAGAGAAAATGAACTTTTTATAGGAGAATGAAAGGCAGAAAGAAAGAACAGAATTTGAAGCCAATTAATGGTATGATAAAATTTTATTTAAAGATTTATTGTGTCATAGATGTGAATACAATTATGATAGGCATTCAGAGAATGCCCACGACATTTGTCTCCAGATAGTAGTAATAAGGAGAACTCATTTTGTAGCAGTAATCTATTTTCTCCCTTTTCTTAAGCTGTCCAAATAAAAGGGATTTGTATATTCCCAATTTAGAATTACTAATGGGATTTTGGTGCCAAGAATGGACAGAGATTAGTGGCAGCACATTCGCTCTGTCATAGGTTATGTCTGAATTTTTATATTCATTGTGTTCTCTACAGTAAAGAGTAACATGACTTTAATAACCATTACAAGTTTTTACTTCATTTCTAATACTGCCTCTAAATCTTTAATTGCATAAACTTACCAATAATAACCATGTCATCCTGTGAAAACTTATTTAATAATAAACTTAGTAAAATTCTTCTAGCTTTCTTTGTTCTCACTTTTTATTCTTCCTGTGAGATTAAGATACACAGTGTCTACACTGAAGTCTCACATGAGGAGGACCATACATTTAGGAAACAATGGCTATGCCATCAATCTATCATACACTTATGTAATCTAATCTTCCATAGCACTAACACAAACATACACACTCAAATACACACACACACTGGCTATACAGCTTCTCACAATAATTTTCATTTCAGATAAATAAATGAAGATAATAGAGAAGAAAATAAATAAATGAAAACAGATTTAGCATAACAGAATAAGAGAATCAATATAGGGTAAATCTATGTAGAGGAAAAAAACTTAGAAGGATTTTTGTGGTTTAAAAGTATTAAATCCAAATTAAACCTGGGGTAATGAAGAAATTTTTTTTTTAAAACCTGGGACACCATATCCAACCAAGGGACAATTTTGAAGTGACCACCTACTCCAAAAATGATTTACATAAGAGTGAAACTATAATTGGTAATTATCCCTTCATTTGAGAAACATAGAGGATTTTTAATAAGTAAGTAATGTCTTTTCCTTATCATACTATAAATGAAGATGCAACATCACCTCTGCATTATTCCTTGCTAAAATGCATAATCTGGGTAATGATTGTATTTCAAGTGGTTGAGCGCCTGTTTCCCACATACAAGTTCCTGGATTTGATTCCTGGTACCTCCTAACAAAGAAACAAACAAAGAAACAATGAAAAAACCAACCCTCATTGGGGAGCAGATGTAGCTCAGTGGTTGAGCACATGCTTCCGATGTACAAGGTCCGGGGTTCAATCCCCGTTACCTCCTAAAAACAAAAACATAACACAAATCTAATCATAAGGAAACACCACACAGACCCAAATGAGGGTTAATCTATGAAGTAATAGGCCTATATACTTCAGAATTAATGAATGTACTTCAGAATTATCAAACCCAGAAAAGAATCATTCCAGTAAGGGAGGTTTAAGAGAAATGAAAACCAATTACAATGTCTGGGGCTGAAATCAATAAAATAAAATAGCTAAAAAGGGTTTTCTTTGTACTGTTCATGAAATTGAATTTGGACTGGGTTAGATAATATATCAATATTAAATTCCCTGGGGTTTTTAAAATCTAATTTTACTGTAGTTAACCTAGAGGATATTTTATTCTTAGAAATACACACTGGAGCATTAAGGGATAAAAGGGTACAATTCACCAATTTACTCTCAAATGATTCAGAAACAAACTACATCTATATTATTAAATTGAAATAGAAGGAAGGAAGAAAGGAAGGAAGGAAGGAAGGAAGGAAGGAAGGAAGGAAGGAAGGAAGGAAGGAAGGAAAGAAGGAAGGAAGGAAGGAAGGAAGGAAGGAAGGAAGGAAGGAGGGAGGGAGGGAGGGAGGGAGGGAGGGAGGGAGGGAAAGAACAAAGCAGAACAAAGTGTAGACAATTAGTGAATCTTAGTAAAGGATGGTTATGGGGGTTAATTGTACTATCCTTGCAAAGTTTATGTTAGAATGAGGTTAATGTCAAAATAAGAAGTAAAACAAGGGGGTAATCATATCAGCTACAAAAACTAATATTAAAAATAATATTTACAGAAAAAGCTCAGTTTCTCACTAATATATTTGAAAATATTTTATTTGAAGTTTTATACAAACTCATTACATAGTATAAAGTAAGCCTTTTTATTGTTAACTATTAATATCCTTAAATCTCCTACACTTTACCACAATGTCCTATATAAATATTATTCAAGAATTCACAGAATACTTTTATGTGTCAAAATATTATTAAAAACTGAGAAATACTATTCTAAAATTTCAAGCCTTCTTTAAATGCTTTTGAAGCTGATGAAGATTTTAATGAAAAGGCTTTAGTTACATTCCATAGGAAAGTCTTTAATTATTTTACATCAGCATATCCAAACATTTTTTTTTTCTTTTCTTCCCTTTTCTTTTCCTTTCTATTCTATTCTTCTTTTTTATACATACCAACTTTATGGAAATTTTCATATCAATAAATACAGAAGTTATAAGTTTTTAAAATGTTCTCCAAGAGTACCAAAAATAGTGGTTTTGGTTTTACTATAAATAATTATTTTCTTTCTTTTCTTATTAGAGAAGTTGTGAGTTTACAAAACAATTATGCATGATATACATGATTCACATATATCACTCCATCAACACCACCTTGCATCGTTGGGGAGCATTTGCTCCAAATGAGGAAAAAACATAATAATAATAATACTTATATCAATTTATTTTAGTTTCTGAAGGAGGTAAAAGTATAATCTATACTTTCAAACTCCTTACCAGGATTTTGTTTGCTAGAAATGACTGGGAAAATGCAAAGTCTAAAGCAGCATATAAGATGTATGATGATATACATGTTTGTTTTGTAAATTCACAACTTTCACTATACACGTATTGTTTATATATGTTCATATATGAATGATATACATCAATAAATTTTAATAAAAATGTGCCAGATAAAAGTTTTATATAAAAGTAATATGTAACAGGCATTAATAATATTCTGACTCCTCTTTTCTATGAATTATCCTAGATGTTAAAAATATGGGCAGAGAAGAAAATAGAAAATGTTCATTTTCCCATGGAGTTTAGTACTTAGAGTGGTGAAAACAGATAATAAACATTGAGGCAAATATTTAATATACCAGGGTTAAAAAGTGCCATGAACTAAAAATAAACAAGGTAAACAAAGAGAGTGATGGTGGCAAGGCCAGGGAGATGGGCTGTGTACTATTTACAATAACATAGTCAGGGAAAGCTCATTTGATTAGTCAACATTTGAGCTAAGACTTAAATCAGTCGTTCTCAATTTGGAGATTTTTTCCTCCTAGGGGACATTTGACAATTGCTGAAGACCTTTTTGGTTTTCACAATTGAGGAGGGGGATGCTCTGTCACCTAGTTGATAGGGACCAGGGATGCAAAATAGCCTATAGTGCACAGGGCAGACACTTCAAACAAAAAAAATATCTAACCCAAAATATCAGCAGTGCTAACAAGACCTATATAAAATCTTTAAATAAATTTTGAATGAAAGAAGGAAGGAACGAATGGAGGGAAGGAGGTTTGGAGGAAGGAAATGAAAGAATAAAGCATAACAAAATGTAGGCAATTGTTGAGTCTTAGTAAAGAATGGTTATTGAGGTTAATTGCACTATCCTTGCAAAGTTTATGTTAGAATGACTTTATGCCAAAAGAAAGAGTTGAAAATAAGGGCGACCTTTTCAAAATCTAATATTAAACATTATGTTCACAGAAAAAAGCTCAGTTTCTCATTAACATATTTGAAATTATTTTATTTGAAGTTTATACAAATTCATTATATAGTATAAAGTAAATCTTCTTATTTTTAACTCTTAATAACCCTAAATCTCCTACAGTTTACCAGAAATATTTTAATAGAACACAGAAATTTTTTACATGCCAAAATATTTTTTAAGACAGAAATATTATTATAAAGTTGCAAACATTTATTTAAATGCTGCTACAGATGATAAGGAATCTTCATGAAAGCCTAGTTTTAGTCCACAGGACAGTATTTACTTTTTTAAGTGTGCATATCTAAATGTTATTTTTCTCTTTCTTTTCCTTCCTTGTCTTTTCTTCTCCTTTCTTTTCCTTTCATTTATTTCTTATAAATTCAAATTTCATGGAATGACTTCAGTGGAATGATTGCATGTTGAATTCTGTAAAAAAAATTCATTAAATAATGTTACACATAATAAAAATAGTTATTACTCTGTAGAAAATCAGAATATATTTTTGGCTTGAAGTTTCTCTAGTGTTTTCTGTGGAGTAAATAAAACAAATTTGGCAGCTGAAAAATAAATAATTAAATTAAATTAAAATTAAAATGTGCCAGATAAAAATTTTATATAAAATTAATATAAAACAGCTAATAGTCTACCACTTTTTCTTTTCTATGCATTATTTTAGGTGTTGAAAATATGGCAGCAAGGAAAAGAAAAGTGTTTATTGTCCCATGGAGTTTAATATCTAGATTAGTGAAGAAAGATAATAAACAATGAGGCAAACATTTAATATGTCATGTTTAAAAAGTGCCATGAACTAAAAATAAACAAGGTAAACAAAGAGAGTGATGGCAGCAAAACTAAGGAGATGGGCTGTGTCCTACTTAGAATAACATAGTCAGGCAAAACACATTTGATTAGTGAATACTTGAGCTAAGACCTAAATCAGTCATTCTCAATCAGGAGACTTTTTCTTCTAGGGGACGTTTGTCAGACATTTTTGGTTGTCAAAACTGTGGAGGGGGATGCTCTGGCATCTTGTTGAAAGTGGCCAAAGATGCTGCAAAATAGCCTATAGTACACAGGCCAGTCCCACCCAACAAAAAATTATCCAACCCAAAATATCAACAACACTGATCATACCTATACAAAAAAAAACAACAAAATATCAAATAAATTTTAAGTTTACATACAGGAGGAGAGTTGTAGGAAGATAAAATAGCAATTACAAATGTAATGTGCCTGTTTTATAGGAAGAAAACCATGAAGTCTGGTGTGGCAAGAGAATAATTGAAGATGGGATCAGAAATATACCAAGGCACCTCATCATAAATGGTTATGGGATTTTATCTGAAGTGCAATGGGAAGACATTTGAGGGATTTAGGACATGATTTGATTTATGGTGCAATAGGATTTCTCTGATTGCCTTGTTGAGAATGGAGAGTGGAAGCATGGAGTTTGGTTAGGAGGAAACTGCAATAATTTGGAAGGAGACTATGGAAATTTGGACCAGAATGTAGCAGTCCAAACAGTGAGAAATAGTCTGATGGATACAATTTTTATTGTTCATGGGTGTAGCAGTTTGACATTATTTACGAATTCCTAAGTTAGATATTGTATTATGTTTACAAACTGGTTTATGCCTGGGCGTGATTAAATTATGGGTAGGGCTTTGTTTGGGCCACATCAGGAGGATGTTGAGTCCCCACCTCCTTGGTGGGCAGGGACTCACAGATAAAGCTACACAGCCGAGCAGAGGAGGGAGTTGGAGTTTTGATGCTGAGTTTTGAGCTGGAACCTCGATATGAACACACAGGGGAAGAACACAGAGGAATAGAGACAGCTCCTTAGACACTGCAGAAGCCCTGGGGAAGAGACAAAGCTGCTCACCTAATAGTCTACAGCTGGCCTTGTGGAGAGAGCACAATAGCTGAGACTGGAGAGAAAACGAATCCAAGAAAGAGAGAATCCCAAGAATCCTGAACTATTGGCAGATGTCAGCAGTCATCTTGCCCCTGCACATGGTAACAGACTTTCATGAAGGAAGTAACTTATGCTTTATGGCCTGGTAACTTTAAGCTTCTACTACAAATAAATACACTTTATAAAAGCCAACAGATTTCTTGTATTTTGCATGGGCACACTTTTGGCTGACTAATACAATGGTGTAGTAAATTTTGAAAAATGTTCTGCTGGCTTAAAATTTTGAAAAATATTCTGCTGGCTTATTATAAAAGTTAACTTACACTTATCATATGTTCTACAATCCATTCCTAGCTACTTACCCAAGAGAAAAAAGTATGTTATAGTAGAAAAAGATTTGTATTATAATGTCCATGGAAGCATTACACTTAATAGCTAAGAACTTGGAACACCCCAAGTGCCCGTCAATAGAAAAATAGTTAAAAATTTCATTTATTCACAAAGTGAAATATTTCTCATCAATAAAAAGGAAATGACCTACTGATATATCAGCATTGATGATCTACAAAAATATTTTGCTTAGTGAAGGAATTCTTTTGTGATATCATATGTATGCTTTCATTTCTATTAAATCCTAGAACAGGTAAAACTAGTCTGTGGTGGAAAAAAATCAGAAAGTGTGTACCTATCATAAGGTATGACTGGGTATTGTTTAAGAAGCAGCATAAGGAAAATTTCTGGAGAGACAGAAATTTCTATAAGATGATAGGTATTTGGGCTACATGTGTGTATTCAGTTTGAGCTTTGCTGTATTTTTGTGAATTTTTGTAATATAATGGAAAAATAAATTTTCTTGAACATCTAATGGTATCAGCCATTTTAGAAGACTATACTCCATTCAATCAAATATTTTCAAAAAAGTTTGGAGTTCTCTAGATATTAGCAATGATACTTTTCATACTTTTCCACTTTGATCCTGGCAAATCTTTGATATCTTAATGTGGATTGCCAAGGTAGGCCTTGCCCTTTGTCCCAGATTGAATCTTCAGTGCTAGGGACAGCTAGGGGAGTTTGCAAACCTAGCCTTTCCAGATGTGAAACAATTAGAAAAGGAAGTTAAGTTTCCATATAAAGGTAGTCTGACTATTGGTTGTTATAGACTGTGCAACCAAAGGGAATTGGTGCCTTGATCCCAGGTAAGGTTAACTGGAAATGTAGAGATAAAGCAAAGAATAAATTCCTAGGTAAATGGAATAGAAGAGAATTAATTCTGCCAATGAGGGCAAATAAGATAGTATATGTGGGAACAAAAGGTTGTTTTAAGGACCTATAATATTCTCGCTGCTATGAATATCTTTTCAATCTTTCTTCCTTTCCTTAAATTGACTAATGCCTCAATATTCAAATCTGATATCATTACTTCCAGGGGCTATTTTATTCTAGGTTACTAGCTTTCCATTATGTATTATAGATATAATGGGAAGCACATCAAAGGGAATCATTTCAAGGGGCTTGTCCCCCTGACCTGCACTGGACAGTAAGTTATTCAAAGCCAGTGATTATTAAATCATTTGACTTTACATCTCTAATAACATATGCAAGGTGTGTCACATGGAAGTTAATGAATGAATTTGTAAACATGACCAGAAAGTTATGCATATTATTCTTTACGTCTTACTTTACAATACATCTTGAAGACAATTATCTGCACATAGATGCTTCTTTTTAATGGTTGCTTAGCAATGCCTTAGTATTTTGTACAATAATAATGCAAATTAGAGGTGTTTTCTCATCCTTTTGCCAGTCTTGACAATTACACTGCAGCAATTGTTTTTGTGATGTGTATGATTATGTCTATAGGAAGTGAAATAGCCTTATAAAATCACTGTGCATTTTTATAAGAAAAACCATGGAGAAACTTCCCCTAAAATTTGTCCCTAATTCACACTCTTATAAACAGTAAGTGAGGTGACCTGTTTTCCTTATCATTAACTACAACAAATGTTATCATACTTTTATCAAAAAAATTTTCAATCTAGCAAATGAAAAATGGTATTTTATTTTGCATTTCTCTAATCACAGCTCTCTAATTGAAGATCTCTTCATAAATTGAAATTTTGGTAAAAACTTTTTATTTAAACAGTGTTATATATTTTTAATTAAAAAGTTCATTTGATATTGGTTTTGTTGTCACTTTCATCTTGAATTTTGAGTTGTTTACATAAAAGAAAGAATGCCTTTGTCTCCCTAAATGTTGTAAACTTATTTTCAAGGTTTTGCATTTGTGTTTTGTTTTTATATTTTTGAAGAATAAATGTGGTGATTAATGGAAAGCAATCTCTCTGGATTTGGAATCAAGTTGAATTTCAAGAAATAGTCCATTTCTTCTGTTTTCTCTCACTTGAGTCGTAATGAAGATATATAATATATTCTATAGGATAAAAACTATTGAAAAACACCAGGTATGTCCTATTGCTTTACAGGAATATATTTTCTGCATCACAAAAGCTTAAGCTAAACATCCAAAATGCATTCCCCATTAGTAGCAAGTTAATCCCATTTCCTTAATATATCCTCAGTGCCCCCCTGTAGCTTAATAAATTCTACTATGGGATTTAGGGATAAAATGGAAATGTGGAAGAATTTAAATATGAATAACACATCATAATTTACAAAAACAAAGTTTAATAGCATCAGCTGAATTTAGATACAGAAACAATGAGGAAATTATGAGATATAGTGTGAAAGGAAAGAGACAAATCTATTCAAGGCAATAGAGAAAAATAAATATTTATGCTGTTTAGATACATGAATGGATCTTCACTGCACTATTTTTCATGCACTATTAGCCAGGAATTGTTTAGAAAGGACAGCTTTGAGAGTGTTTCTTTGGTTGTTTGTTGTGTTGTGTGTATGTGTGTGTGTGTGTGTGTGGTTGTTGCTGTTGATATTTCTCATTGACAAAAATAGTCTGAAAAATTTACCCAAACATTTTCTGGATGTTAAAAGAATATAAAAGTAAAATGAGATAAATTATACTTAAGGAAATCCTATATTGGGGTAAATTATCTCTAGTATTGACATTCATATCTTTTATTCTCACATCTTTAAAGTTATATAGTAGAATAAACCCCATTTTGGGTAGAAAAATCCCATTTTATCCAGAGGATAAAAGTACCCAGAGAGGCAAATTATTTTCAAAGTTAGTCAGAGCTCAGTAACAGCATGAATTTCAGACTCAAAGTTTAAAGTTCATTTTATTAAATTATGTTTTCTCCTTGCATATGATTCCTTACTTGTGGTTTTCTTCCATCCACTGAAGCCATGCAAAAGAATAATACAGTGACATATAGCTAAGACTTGATATAGGATCTTACAAAGCAGATAATGATGTTTAATATTTCTTTCAATTTCTACTTGAGGATGATGGTGTGGAACCTGATCCTTATTGTGAAGATGAAGTTCATCCAGACCCTTGAAAACTCCATGTATTTCTTCCTATGGTAGCTAGCCATTACACATGCAAGTTTCTCAACCACCATACTACCTAGACTACTTATTATGCCCACTCTACAATGAACACCATTTCCTCCAATGGTTATACAATCCATGTGTTTGTATATCATGTCATTGGTGTCAAGGAGATCTTCATCTTCATCCCTATGACTGTTGATCTCTGTGTATCCATTTATAAGCCCTTAGATTACAAAGCCACCATGAGCAAACAAAATCTTGATTATTTTTGGCCTGAATAGAGTCCATTTGATATTCTACAGCCAGATTATCCTGATCTAAGATTTCCCTTCTTTGGATCCAATTTGATTTATCACTAGTGTTGTGATATGCAGCCTTTGCTGTAACTTACCTGTGTTGGCACTTATGAAATCAAACTACTGTTAGTACCAATAGTGGGGTCATTTGCATAAACAGTTTGTTGATACTGGTGATAACATACATTATAATCTTGCATTCACTGCAAAGGCACACGACCTCTTAAAAACAAAAATTGCTCCATCCAAGAGAGATGAGGCAGAAGTAGTCAGAGAGATTTAAAGCATGAGAAGTCCTTGGTACAATGTTGCTGGTTTGAAGATGAAGAAAGCAACATGACTAGAAATGCAGGTTGTCTTAAAAAGATGAGAAAGTGTTCTGGCTGAGAGTCAACAATGAAACAAGGACTATAGCTCTACATTCACAAGGACCTGAACTCTGTGAACAACATAAATGATCCTGGCAGTGGATTCTTCCCCAAAGTCTCCAGATAGAAGCAAAGGCAGGCAGATACTTTGATTTTTGCCTTTTGAGAACATATGAAGAGGATCACCTGAGCTCATCTAAGATATCACCCTCCCTCAGTAACCTACAATATATCACCATTCAATCTTTTATTTGTACTGCATTGGGTATGATTATAAGGCCATTCTGAATGGAGGTCTCCTATTCAGCCAGGAGAGGGAGTTTGTTGGCCTAAGTTGCTGGCTTCATGTTAAACTGGAATATATACTACTTAGAATTTTTTGTTTATACTAGGTATCCCTTGCAGTAATACCAGGAAATAGGAAAATATCTATTAGCTATCTTAAAATGTAGGCATATGCACATAGTTCAGAATTGCAGCTGAGTGTGGCAGGGTCCTATTTTATAAGCTCAATTTCTAAGCCATATCTCTTAATCGCATACATTTTATTCATTCCGGATTAATGATACATTCATGAGTAAGCAAGTTAAGTCAATTATTTGACCATAATTTGCTTACTATATGTTGTTTTTCTACCAAAGAAAACCCAACAAACTTGAAAGTGAGGTGCAATAGGATAAACCATTTTTGTGTTATAAAAATCATTCTATTCTCCCAAAAAAGGAAAACAATATCTATTCACTGTGGGAATGCTTTAGTTAAATTATCCTTGAAACAGTTAATGACTGCTTTGCTTTGCTACACAAGCAAAATACTGCTGCTTGAGAAAAAGCTGCTGTTATCAGTTCCTGCTGCAAAACAATAAGAACTTTCTAACTCTACACTGTTACTTAGTTAAAGCTTTCTGCTTCTTCAATATCTCTGCGCAGCCCAGAACGTACTGAGCTCACAACATGTCCTTGAGCACGCCTCCCAAAATGGATGAACTGTATATATACTGGAGCAGAACAATAAACAGGACTTCCCCCAAAAAAGGAATACTGTGCTTCAAAGTGTTTTCACTTTCATCCCCGCTGCAGTTCTCAGCTAAGTTGAATTCTGGAGACTGAACTGTATCATTATGGCACCTCTTTTTCCTTCCTTCTTAAACTCCCTTCTTTTCTCTTTTGTTTGTCTCCCCATGATTAATTGCACACCTATTGTTGAAAGGAATGTTGAGAGAAAAGGGAGTAGAAAAAAAATTGCAAAATCGGCAAGAGATAGAAGGAAGGAAGGAGAAACAGATGATCTTTAATATGATATGTAAGAGGATGTATCCAGTAATATACTCTGAAACAAAAGTTAGTGTTATTGGTCATTTCCATCATATTAAACACTGCATTTGTCTGTCTTTTCAGTAGCCAAAACTCTTATTGAGATATTAAGAATGAAGACAGAAGGGAACTATTTGTTGAGGATTAAAAGAGGGCAAGAGGAAGCCTTTGATTTTTCAGTGATTGAAATGAAAATTTGAACTTAAGGACTGATAGTCTACATTACTGGGCTGCAAGGCTAGATCCTGCATATCCTTGGTTCCTACCTACTTTAGTAAAACTAAATGTGTCCAGAAGAGATGGGCTGCTAGGGGTTCATTTAATGGCCATCACTCCACATACCTTATTCTTATTAAATTTTTCACAGTCCTTAACACTTTTTTTTTTTTTTTTTTGCTTTTTACTTATCCTTTTCCTCCCTTTTGTGTTTTATCTCTCCATTAATTAGTAGAGGTCTATTTAAAATGTGTTATATTGATTGAATAAATAATCATATCCTGTTTACATTAAAATTTTGTGCCATTAAAATAATCACCCAAATCTCATTGTTTAAACACAGCAAACATCTGTTTCAATCTAATGGGGAAGATATGAAGGTTGATGTTGATTTCCAGATCTTGTGTGAGATCCTTAGGGCTAGAGTATTTGGAAATATTCTAGTCTTTTGGTTGTGGTTCTAGTCTGCTCATGTGCCATAGCCCTTAAACCAATTTATAAGGGGCAATCGATACCTGAAATATTTTCATTTTATGGTGAAGGGCATAAACTCCACGGTGGGCTGTTAGAAATTTCTCATGTTTCTGAAGACCACATTTTGGGATTTGTAAACAGTTTCTTCTACAAATATTTCATTGGTTAAGGTCAGTTATAGGGATGAGTGAAAACACCAGTGGGTAGGGAAAGTTTATATTCCCACAGTGAACCATGAGAAAGATGAGGAAGCTTTCCACTGATAGTCCAGATATTTCCATGACCTAAAAAAAAATAGTTATTTGTTAAATGCCAAAAAAGTCCCCAAGAGATGAGTCAGTGAGGGAGGAGTTCTTGGCACTGGAACCAGACATTGCTTTCTCTAGGTTGTACCTGTATCTTGTTCTCGCTGTGCGATGGGAGTGGCTCAATCAGGGGAAATATATGGAAACAATGGGATCATTATGCTGAGTAAAGACAAGAGCCTGGGCAGTGAGAAATGGCTGGTTAATGGGAGCCAAGGCACAGAGTGAGATTGGCTTATATGATTCATAAGATGTCAGAGTAAAGGGTAGTTGGAATAATAGTATCACCTTGATGAAGAAGAAAATAAATTTAGAAACATATTGGGTGCATATATTTTTCTTGATTTTATTCCCACTCTGAAAGACAAATGTGTACAGAGGCAAAAGTATTTGTCCTCTCTGATGTCATTTATTTTACTATTAATGCATGATTGTTAATGGAATAAGTAATATTCTAGATATGTGAGAACATTGTACATAGTCAAATGAAAACAGGAAATAGTATTTTGATGTCACTTCAGTAAACTTATTTAATTCCAGGCACATTGCTAAAATAGAGCTACCACAAAAAAAAAAAA
>JAQZBX010045070.1:0-21169 GCA_029593785.1 Cabassous unicinctus
AAAAAAAAAAAAGAAAAGAAAGAAAGCTATGAGGGGGTCCAGGCAGCCAAATCCACAGAAGTTAAACCACTCTCCACCTTCTGTCAGAGCCCTCCCTCCCTCAGATTCTGTTCCCACAAGCCAGCAGGGAGCGGGAGTCACAGATGTAGGATCCATGGTTCCAGCCAGCCATTTTCTGTGCCGGCGGGGCTCAGCCCTCCGTGCTGACCACCAAAGGCAGGCCCAGAACTCACGAATCTCCACCGATCACTCCACGCCGTGGATCCGCCAGCTGCTAGACAACCCAAGGCTCCCACTCCACGCGCCCACAGCACAGACCCTCAGGCAGGACCTGCATCCTCAGTCGGCCGTCTCCGGAGATCTGAACCGTGAGCAACCACCTAGATCGACACCATCTTGGTCCACTGTAATGTATCTTAAATTGTATCTTCAATGGAAGAAGCAAGACCTGATTATTTTATAATAACATAGCTCTGCATTTCAATATACTTATATAAGCATGGATTTAGTTTATATTAGTAGACTGATCATAACACTGCATCAAATAGATTGATATAAGATTGCTACCAGATAATCAAAAAATATATCATATTGTGCAAACAATAGTATAAACAAATCAATACTACGTAATGTCTATTCAACTTTTACATTTATATTTTAGAAGATAATGAGTATTTAAATAGGACTTTTCTCATGGCCCCCATCACAACCTTATTTCAAAGACTATAGATCATGGGGTTGAGCATAAGAATAAGAATTGTGTAGAAGACAGACACTATTTTATCTTGACTTAGAGTATTGGAAGAGATTGGCCTCATGTAAATGAAAATGCTGGCACCGTAATGTAGGCTAACCACTGTTAAATGAGAGGAGCTGGAGGAGAAGGAATTTTTCTATCTCTCAGAAGAAGCCAATTCGATGTTGGTGAACAGGATGTTTGTGAAGGTAGCCAGGATTACTGGGAGTGGAATAAGAAGCAGAATGATGGTGCTGATCAATCCACAGGAGAGACTGGGAACACTTAGAAGTTCACAGATAAAATGGTGGATTTATGTAGCTCCATGAAAGGGGAATCTCATGTTGTAGACATGAGATTAAGGCATTGAAAATATTAAGTACTGAAAGTATTAAGACATTGAAAGTACCAGGAGTCCATGATGTAACAGTCATTTGCCTGTATAGGGATAAATTTATCAAACCATATTTGAACTTGATTTGTTTTAACACTATGTGAATCTGTCAGTTAGACTGACTTTTTCCATGTTTTAATATATTTCAGAAATAGTCTATAAGTCAGAAATAGATTGAAAAAATGTGTGTGTGTATTTTTTTAACCAGTGATTCAAGATCATTTTTAGTGGTGAATCTCCAGTGGAATAAATTTAATCATAATGACTTCAATTCCTGCATATCATAATTCCCCTTGTTTTCATTACTTGTTTTAGAACAAGTAAAGGTCTATAAGCAGGTATGTTAAAATTAAGGCCCTGAGGTGGATAAGAATTGTGGTTAAAAGTAAAAATGCAGAAATGACCTTCTATGAACTAGAATGGATATATATCACCATTGAAGGGAAGTGGGAATGTGGAGAAGCATGGGAAAAAATAATGTAACCTATGTACTATAATTAACAGCAGTAATGTAATATTTTTACATGAATGCTAAGAAGCACTGTATTAATTATAGGGGGTATGGAGAAAAATATGCCAAATATATGCTATGTAACATAATTAGTAGTAATAGACTGATGACATTATCTCATAATCTGTTACAAATGTTCCACAACAGCATGGTGTGTTGAAGAAGAGGTGTCGTATGGGAATTCCATATAAGTGCATGATTGTTATTTTAAGGTCACAACTTCTATAACAAAAAATGCTTTTAAAAATGAAAGCACTGGTCATTGAATCATTACTTCAGACATCAGTACACATGGTTTCTGTGTTGGTTAGTAGAAACAAATTCTCTGAAAATGATTTAGTAATTTTCAGATTTTTTTTTGCTTCAGATATCTAGAATTTTCTTCAAATAATGAGCATTTCATGTATAGTTTCCTAACAAATGCCACTTATTTCTATGCATTCTTTTTTTAAACAAATCTATTTTATTGATACATATTAAGAAAACATACAATTCATTCAAAGTATACAATCAATGGTATTTGGTATAATCACATAGTTGTGCATTTATCACTTCAATCATTATTAGAGCTTTTTCATTATTTCAATAATAATAATAATAATAATAATAAACAGAAAAACAAGAAAATTCCTCACCTTAATCTTTCTCTGATGCTTCTACTATACATAGATGCTATTTCTGGTATTTCTTGCACAATTATTTATTTGTTTACTAAACAGTTTTATTGAGATATATTCACATACCATATGATCTATCCAAAGTGTATAATCAATGGCTTTTAGTATAATCACAATGTTCCACATTCATCTTCTCAAAAATTTTAGAACAATTTCATTACTCCAGAATGAAAGTCTCCATATCCTTTAGCATTCTTTTCTCAGCCCTACATAATCACTAAATGTATTTCATCTTTTTAAATTGATTTATATTTAATTTTTATATGAATGGAATCATGCAATATGTAGTACTCTTTGTCCATTCTCCTTCACTTAGTATAATTTTTTTCCTCTGATATTAACATTTTGTAGTATTAACCTATATTTGTTCAACTTCAAAAAAAATGGTCTTATATATGCAATTTTAACCATATTCATATTTCACATAATGTATTTATATTTCACACAATATATTTAGTTCATAATTGGGCAATCATACAGTATTTGTCCTTCTGTGTCTGGCTTGCTTCACTCAACCTAGTGTCTTCCAGGTTCATTCATGTTTTCATGTTTCATGTCTTCATTTCTTCTTACTGCTACATTTTATTCCATCATATTTGTTTATCCATTCATCAATCGATGGACACCTGGGTTGTTTCCAACTTTAGGCTATTGTGAATAATGCTGCTATGAACATCATTGTGCAGATGTCTATTTGTGTCACTGCTCTCAATTCTTCTGGGCATATACCTAGCCATGATATCGCTGGCCCTATGACAAGTCTATATTCAACTTCCTTAGGAACTGCCAAACAGTTCTCCACAGTGGCTGTACCATTCTACATTCCCACCAACAGTGAATAAGCATTCCTATCTATCCACATCCTCTCTAACATTTACAGTTTGCTGACATTTTAATAGCTGCCATTCTAATAGATGTGAAATGATATTTCATTGTAGTTTTGATTTGCATTTCCCCAATCACTAAGGAATCAAAACTGTTGCCTATTTCTCAAAACTAGTCAATGCAGTAGCACAGGGTTTTCCAGTTTACATCTGATTAGTGACAGCCACTTGTGATTTACTGCAAGAAGCAGAGAAATTTACCTTAGGGAAACCTACAACTGTCCACTGTCCACACTGTGTGTTGTTCCTCCTAGAGCAATAATGGGATATTGGCTCACATCTGAGAGCTTAGGCAGATAGCAAGCTATCTTACTAGACTATCCCAATATGAGGACAAAAGCAGTCTCCTCTTTATACTTGCTACATTACATCCAACCTTCAAGAAGGACCAGAGAATAAGTGTACGCAAATAATTGAGTAAGTGCATTCTAGCCACCCTGAAATTAGAGATGAAATGATGGAGAATGCATACTTGGAGATTTGCACCAATGGAAGCAGCTTCATGGACCAAGAACACAGAAGGACTGTTTATGCTATAGTAATCTTAAAATAGGTACTCAAAGCTGAGGGCCTTCCCCAACTATGTCTGCTCAATTAGCAGAACTCATAGCTTTCACCAGGGCCCTACACTTATGGAAAGAAAGATAAATATATTCACAGATTATGGATATGAATGTTCAGTGGTTAATGCTCATTTGGCCATTTAGAAGGAAAGAGTCTGTTATTCTCAGGGAAAAAGAAGATAAAACATGATGACATATTCTCATCTTGTTAGATGCTATCAGGAGGCTTCATATAGTAGCAATCATCAACTAACCTGGACGTAGAAGAAATAATAACTTATTAGCAACAGGAAACAATTTAAGCAATCATGCAGGAAAAGAGTAGGCCAGGTTCTAAACATCTAAAGTGGTTACTGCAGTTATTGTATCAAGTATTGATTTAATGCCATTTACACCCCAATATTCCTCAAATGACCTATCAAAAGTCAAGGAATGGGGTTTTCCTTCCAAAACATTACATCTGCTGTATAAACCAGAGGCACAAGGGGAGCCAGTGCAGACCATTCCAGAGGGTGGATTTATCATGGTGAAAGAGTAGCCCTGAATCCAGAAAACTTAATGAAAAGAATCATCCCCTATTTGTAACAGAGCACTCACTAGGGGAGGGACACCATGTACCAATGGCTACAGAAATATATTTTTGGTTCTAGCATGAGAAAAACTATATGAAGAGTGACCCAAAAGTGTCTTGTTTGTTCCAAAATCAATTCCAAGACAGACCCCCAACTGATTAAATGTGGGATTCAAGCTTGAGGAATAGGCTCAAGGAAAGACTGGCAAATATACTTTAATGTTCCAAAAGCCCAAGGAAACTAGAAGTATCTGTTTGTGTTTGTGGATATATTCTCAAAGTGGGTTTAGGTTTTCCCTTGTGCAATAGAAAGAGCATTTAGGCCTTACTAAGGGGAATTATTCCCCAGTTTGGGATGTTGCTCTCTATCCAAAGGGATAAAAGAAGTGCCTTCATTGCTAAAGTAACTCAAGTTGTATCTAACACTTTAGGAATTAATTGGAGGCTATATGTGTTTTGGAGATCACAATCCATAGGGAAAACTTAAAAAATTAATCATACCTAAAAGAGAATGCTAACCAAGTTCTGCCAATAGACAAATTTAATCTGGGAAAAAGCTCTGCTAGTTGCCCTGTTTAGGATAAGGCTAGCCCCCAGAAACAAGCTTGATTTGAGCTCTTATGAAATTATGTATTGGAGACCCATCCTTAAAACCAATTGTAATCACAATCCAAAAATGACCATGTTATTATCTAATGAGAAACAATAAAATCTATCCAATCCTTAGAAGCCACTCTCTCTGCAATTCACAAATATGCCTCTGATTGGCTCCTATTCCACATAAATATCCTCTGCATCAAATCAATCCAGGTGATTGGGTACCGAGGAAGGCTAGTTTAGGGAATAATTATACAAATCTAAAACCAGGCAGAAAAACATTTGTAAAATATGTGGCCATGGAAACCCACCAGGAAACCCCCTGTGGGAAAGACCCAACCAGAAGGCTGCTGGAAGTACCCAGCAAGAATCTTCCATTTCAAATGAGATTTCATCTGGGGTCCAGGAAAAGCCCCAGATCCTCTAAAGCAGCCTTATCATTGGGCTCCCCTGGGGAACTGACAGGTGGGGTAATCAATGAAAACAGCAAACAGCTGGGACCCCAATCCTGAACTTTGGCAAAGCAAGAAATAATTAATAGCTTAAGAAGCAAGCATAGAAGCAAAATCTCTCCCTCTCTGCCCGAAGCAGCCAACCACTATACCTGGAGACTAGTAATCTGTTATTTTCTCCCATTTCCATTTTCTTCTTCCATTTACTCAATCAACTACTGGCCTAACTAAACTGGCATATTCTTAAATTCTTTTATGAACATAGCCAAGAAACTAGAGGAATCTGGCTACATTTGGTGAGCCAGCCTGGAGTTCTAGAGGCAAGGACTGTTGAGCCTAAACTATGAATTATAGCCTTTTGTGTACCTTCTTTTCATTATCCATTTTAAATGTGTTCCCCTATGGGCCCCCACAGAACATAATCCCAGGCCAAAGTCAGGGTACAGGTCACAGGAGCCCTCTGCATCTGTGCCACATACTCAGACTTGTTGGACCTGTCCCTGGTCAGGAGGGTAGGGCAGTGGGGATGCAAAGCAGCAACCTCCTTAGACAGAGGGTCCTGGGCTGAGCTCCTTGGGCAGTGGGAATGCCTTTTACAGCCTGCATGGAGTGTCTTCACTCTAATTCCCTGGCTTCTTTAACAGCTAGCCCCAGCTTCTGGCACTGGCTGCCACCACCTTCTCCTGCCATTACCTTTCCTGTGGCAACAGTGATGGCAGAGAGCTTCAGGAGCTTTTGCTCTTCCTAGGGAGTCTGGCCTCATGCATGCATGAACCTGTGCATCTGAGCCTTTCCAGACTGTCTTCCTACCTACCCCACCCAGCTCCCCAATCTGGGACAGGGTGGGAGCATGGAAATAGGCAGGGCTGAGGTCAGTGCCATGGGGAAGCCCATGTTCCCTTTACCAGGGGGTCACAGAAGAGGGGCTGGGTACATAATTCACTTCAACTCCACATTTAATCTACATATTAATGAATTCCTCATTTCAGGTTTGTAAAATGCTTTGGAATACATTAGAAACTCAAAATGCATTTGATAAGAGATTTTTTCCCCCAACCATTGTGCAGGGAGGTTCTGTTTCTGCCTAGCCCCGTGGAGGTCCTGACACTGCCACATAACCTGATATTAGCAAGGCTGTTAGCTAGAACAATTAATCTTTAATCTCTTAATGGACTTTCAATGTCTGGTTTAACTGAGAAACTCCCAGGGAGGGCCATAAAATGAGGTCTCTTAAGCCAACCCTTATCCTAGGAAGAATCACATATTCTGGGGACTTCTGTTGAAGGGTAACTGCTCCCAACATCTCCCACAAACCTGACTTGGGGGCTTTGGACTGAATTCTTGGTTCAGCATCTTCCAAGTCTTATTGCAGCCATAGGGATGCCCATTAGCAGGGCTCTGAATTCTCAGGATACTGAGATCAGAGCAGTGACTCCAAATGTTTTCCAAAACCTAAATGGCCCCTGAGTTGTTGCTGTCTATTTTGGGGTTTCAGTTTGGAAGGTAAAAATTTAGTCAGACTCTGAGATGCTGGAATGGCTGACAAACTCTTCTTCATTCTTCTTAGAATAATGGGCATGGTATCTAGCATTCCAGCAGAATTACCATCAGGGTGTCTTCACAGGAATCGGGCAACCTGACTACTGATGGTCTATGTGGCATCAGCATGACCAAGAGTAGCCTCTGCATGGAACCCTGAACTCCTCTTAAACCTGTGTAAGGGAACCCAGATTTGAGGTCCAGAGGCCACATGATCATGTCTTCATAAAGAAATGAGGCAATGTTCTACCCAAACCAGTCAAATTTAAATAAGCTCAGGGAAATTACTGAGAGGAGGAACCTAGAAATCCAGCCAGTCAGCCTCAGATATCCATAAAAAGCTGCACAAACTTTCCCTGGGCCCTCAAACTTCCATTAATTCCCTTTTAGAAAACAGCCCTCTCAATTTTCAACAATTGAGACCATGCCACCAAGATGGAGAAGATAAGAGGAGGCAGGCATGAGGCACAGAAACAGGCTGATTTTTTAAAAAAGTCCTCAGTCCTGGTATGGACCTTTCTAAACTCAGTTGAGCCTAAAAAGGGGGGTGAATGGAGATCAAGATCTAGGCCTTTTACTAAACCTCTCTCCTTTAAAATAAGGAAACTGCTCATGTGCCATCAATTAATGTTAAAAAGTTCCTATAAATGGGCTTCTGTCAGGTCTTTCTCTATGAAAAGGGTATAAAATGCTCTCTTCTGTTTTAATTTGTGGTTAACTTCGTGTTTAACTTTTAAATCTGTTTATAACTTTGTCAGTCTTCTCATGCTTAGGAAATCAGATTTGGGGTTTGCCCATTTCGAATGCAATAATGGTAAAAGTTAACCTGAAATTGGGGCTTTAGTTGTCAATACTATCTTGCAATTGGATTTGATGTATAAATCACAAGTTGAATTTGTTTAACTGCTAGTTAAGCAAAAAATCTTAGCAAAGTTTTTACTAATAAAATTGTTTGAGTTGATTAGTTAAAAAAAAAAGTTCTCAGTTTGCTTTAAATTAAGAACTTACCAAAAACTGTAAAATATTAGGAACTCCTTCCTGCTCATTATGCTCCACTGATACAACACATTATGAGAGAAAGTACATTCACACATTCCCTAGAAGCCTGCTCCAGGTGTGCCCTGTCCCGAATGCCCCCCAACCAACACCCTAAACCAGTGACCCTTCCTTGTCAGTTTGCCATAAAAGCATTCCCACCTCTGTACTTTCAACCTCATATTCACAAATCCCCAGTATTACCTGGTCCTTCTCTCAATCTTCCCCCCAGTATCCTGGAACTTCTGACCCACCCTTCCCTATCTACCCACCTGTCAACCTTGCACCACCCAAACCAGCAATATCACTACCCTCCTGTCCTATCTCTTCAATACACAACTGCACTCTATCACTTTACCATAGATTACATCTGTATGAGTGATGGCTCACAACCTTCTCTTGTCTTTCTATTTATTATAAACCTATCTTACAGACAATAGCTCTCTGAGACTGCTCAATTTCCTTAATTCATATCATTGAAGTCATGTGATATTCATCCTTCAATGCCTGGCTTGCTTCACTCAACTTAAGGTCTTCCAGTTTCATCCATGTTATCCCATGTGTAAGCACTTTATTCCTTCTTACAGCTGAGTAATATTGCATTGTATATATATGTACCACATTTTGTTTATCCATTCATCTGTTGATGAGCATCTGGGTTGATTCCAACTTTTGGCAATAGTGAAGAATGCTACTATGAACATTGGTGTTCATATATCTGTTCGTGTCTTTGCTTTCATTTCTTCAGGGTATATACCCAGCTGTGGAATCGCTGGATCATATGGAAGTTCTATAGTTAGTTTTTTGAGGAAGCACCAAACTTTCCTTTATAGTGGCTGGACCATTCTACAATCCCACCAACAGTGGATGAGAGTCCCCATTCCTCCACATCCTCTCCAACACTTATAGTCTGCTGTTTATTCAGTAGTCAACATTCTAATGACTGTAAGATGGTATCTCATTGTAGTTTTGATTTCCATTTCCCTAGTAGCTAGCTATGTGGAGCATCTTTTCATGCACTATTTAGTCATTTGTACTTTTCCTCAGAGAATTTTCTTTTCAGGTCACTTGCCCATTTTTTAAATGAGTTGTTTGTCCTTTTAATTTTGAGGTGTAGGATTTCCTTATAGATGCAGTATATTAGGCTCCGGTTGGATATATGGTTGTCAAATACTTTCTTCCAATGTGTAGGCTGCCATTTTACTTTCTTGATAACGTCCTTTGAGGAACAGAAGTTTTTTTTAATTTTGAGGTGATCCCATTTATCTATTTTTTCTTTTGCTGCTTGTGCTTTGGGTGTGAAGTATGGAACCATTTCCTATTACAAGGCTCTGTACATGCTTCCCTACCTTATCTTCCATGGTCTTTATGGTCTTGGGTCTTATATTTAAATCTTTGATCCATCTTGAGCTAATTTTTTATAAGGTGTGAGGTGGTGTTCGTCTCTCATTCTTTTGGATATGGATATCCAGTTCTCCAAGCACCATTTGTTGAAGAGGCCATTCTCTCCCAACTGAGTGGGCTTGGTGGCCTTTTTGAATATCTGATGACTGTATATGCGAAGATCTATATTGGAACTCTCAATTCAGTTCAAATTGGTCAGTATGTCTCTGCTTGTGCCAATACCATGCAGTTTTGACCACTGTAGCTTTGCAGTATGTTTTAAAGTCAGGTAGTGTGATACCTCCAACTTCATTTTTCTTTTTCAATATATCTTTGGCAATTCGGGCTTCTTACCTTTCCAAATCAATTTTGTAGTTAGTTTTTCAAATTCATTAAAAAATACAGCATAGATTTTTATTCGGATTGCATTAAATCTGTACTTTGTTTGGGTAGGATAGACATCATGATGATGTTTAGTGTTCCTATCCATGAACAAGGAATATTCTTCCTTTTATTTAAGTTTTCTTTGATTTCCTTTAACAGTGTTGTGTAGTTTTCTGTATATAAGTCCTTACATCTTTAGTTAAATTTATTCCTAGGTATTTGATTCTTTTAGTTACTATTGTAAATGGTATTTTTTTCTTGATTTCCTCCTCAGATTGCTCATTATTGGTATACAGAACTGCTACTGATTTTTGAGCATTAATCTTATAGCCCATGATTTTACTGAACTCCTTTATAAGTTCTAAAAGTTATGTTGCAGATTTCTCAGTGCTTTCTATGTATAGGATCGTGTTGTCAGCAAAGAGTGAAATTTTCACTTCTTCTTTTCCAATTTGAATGTCTTTTATATATTTTTCTTGCCTCAGGGCTCAAGCAAGTACTTCTAAGACAATGTAAATAGGGCAGTGATAGTGGCCATCCTTGCTTTGTTCCTGATCTTAGAGGGAATGCTTTTAGAATTTCACCATTGAAGATGATGTTGGCTCTGGGGTTTTTCATATATACCGTTTATTATGTTCAGAAAGTTTCCTTCTATTCCTATCTTTTGCAGTGTTTTGTTTTCTTTTTTTTATCAGTAAAGAGTGCTGTGTTTTTCCTAATAGGAGAAGACAAACCAGTGTGTCAAGACCTCTTGTTGCATGTAACCATGAATGTTATCATCCAATGAGTCAAGCCAGGGGGTCATGGTGGGCCCCGGGGAAATAGGGTGAGATCTATAGAATAGATCAAACAGGAGGTATTTAGTGGTCTGTAGAAATGTTCTTTATTACCATACAGTGATGGACACAGGACATGGTAAATATCATCAAGATTTATAAAAGTGTACGGACTAAAATGTTAAACCATAGTGTAAACCATGGACAATGTTTAGTAGCTATGTTTCACTATTTGTATGTCAGTTATAACAATGTTACCATCCACATGCAAAAAGGTATTAATATCAGGGGGAGGAAAAGGGGAGGATGTTGGTTACATGAGAGTGTCCTGTATTCAGTGTATGACTTTGCTGTGACCTAAAACTTCTTTGAAAACAAAATGAAAAATAGTGAGACACTGGGAAATGAGAGGGGGAAGGTGCCACGGTACAGAATGGACACCAGATATTGCAGTGATGAAAGACAAAATGTCAAAAAAAAATTTTTATTATATTTTTCATTTTTTTGGTATCCCAGTCTTTTAATTTAATTTTATTTTTAGTTTTTTTTTTTATTTTTGTGTATTTTATCTCTTACTTTTAAACTCATCATTTTTATTTCACTTTCCTATTAATTTTATTAAGCTATTGAAATTGCTTCATCTTTTTACAAGCTTTGGATCACAGAAGTGTTACAACTGGGGCAGGGAAGGATCGTTGGTGTGAGGTGTCAGGAATGGGAGATGCATGGGAGGACATTCACCTAAGCATTAATATAGGATATGTAAAAATGTTCAAATGTGCACTGGGCATTGTCACAGTGGGTGGAGAATCACTCAATAAATGAGAAAATACTGAATTCCCATCCTGGAGAGCTCTGCCACATTCTCTAAGGGAGCAATAACAGTCCCCCAAGTACAGGGGCAGTGACTAGTGAAGGGGAATGGTCCAATGATGGGCCCTTGTTATTATTGATTAGCCATGTGATTAATTGCTGTTGAAATTCAAACTTAGCCTATTGTTATGGGGTGCCTAAGGGTTGCCTGTGAGAGCCTCCTTGTTGCTCAAATGTGGCCTCTTTCTAAGCCAAACTCAAAATATGAATGCATTACCTTTCTCCGAGTGTGGGACATTTTTTCCCGGGGATGAGCCTCCCTGGCACCAAAGGATTGCTACCAATTCCCATTCGGCATTGTGACTGGAAACAGACCTTGAATAAAATGGGGAAAATGTAAAGACAAATGAGTTTATATGGCTAAGAGACTTCAAAATGAGTCAGGAGGCCACCCCAGAGGTAATGCTTACACACATCTCAGTAGGACCTCATAGAATTCCAAAGTGGATATCCCCCCAAATAGTGGAGCTCCTGAAGGCTCTGGAGACACCAAGGTCCTATGTCAGGGCAGATAGCTCCAGAGTTTGGTGCCTTGCCAGTGGGCCCTACTTTGTAGTTTGTGCTCCTGAGAGTGACAGAGTTGGACTCAACTATGTCTTCCCTGCACATGGCTCATCTTTCCCTTCTATTCAAACCTATACTTGGTGCTGGAGTTTGTTGGTGTACATCCAGAGACTTGAGTCTTTGGGCTCTCCATGTGCCAGCTGGGCCCAGAACCTTGGTGGAGCAGCAACTCCTACTCTACTGCTCATTGGACTCACCCAGGACAGCAGGTGGGGAGATGATGATAGACAGCAGCCATCCCAGGGAATGAAGAGAATCTGCAGCTGCAGGCAGGATTATCCCATCCATCTTTCCAATGGGATATTAGCTCCCTCTCAATTGGATGTGGAGTGGACATCACCCTCCCATACTCATCAGGATGGGGGGAAGAGCTATGCAGTAGAGTGGACTTACTGCTATTCTACTGTAGACATATTGTGATTCAAGCAATGGATGAAATTGCAGCATTGATGTGGAGCCAGTGGCCATTGGAGAATCTGGGGGCAGGGAGAGGGAATAGCAGTTGTAAATCAGGGGTTTTTTTGGGACTTGGGAGTTGTCCTGAGTGTCGTTGCAATGACAAATATAGGCTATTTTATATCATCATGTAACATGTACAACTATGTGGGCGAGAATGTGGTCTACAATGTGAACTATGGTCCATGCTTGATGGCAAAGCCCCAGGATGTGTTTTTCAGTTGCAGTAAATGTGCCACACTGATGAAGGATCTTTATGTGGGAAGTTGTGGGATGTGTGGGATGTGGGGTGTATGGGAATCACCATATTTTTTATGTAACATTTATGTAATCTCAGTATCTTTAAAAAAAACTTTTTTTAAAAGTAAATGCCATTATATAGATGCCTATATATTATAAAACTGCAGAAGGATAATATCTGAAATGACTATAACTGGACAGATTTAGCTATAGTAATGGTAATTATAAACTGAACTTACCTATGCCTAGAACCTACTATGGTAAAGAATCTCTAAACTGAGTTTGCCTTTGTTTATGGTTATTTTTGGGCTGGTCTCAACTTTGATGGTAACTTCTCTTTTCAGTTTGTAGCCTGGCAAATACTGCTTTCTATGGCTCAAAGGAAATCAAACTTGATACACCCCTGTCTCCTGTCCATACTCTGTTACCAATAACCCTGCTTTGTCTCATGACTCCAAGTGTGGATTTAATTGCTTACTGATGGAATTCTCAACTCTTGTGGTTGAAAATCCACTCTTCCAGTCCAGTAGCTGCTGGATTCCTGTTATCACCAAGGACTGGGATGTGAGGAAGGCCTCCCACCTCAAGTTTTGAGTGTCTTAAAACCAGCAATTCATGAGAGATAGAGGTTTCCCTGAGTCTTCAATGACCTAAGTGAGCATATACTGGAATTAGTGTTCATTCAAGGCTGGCCAAATTCAAAATGGGAAATAATCAAAGTTCTGAAGTAAAGGAACATTGTATTTTAAAACTTTGGGGAAATTTTGTTTATAACTAAATAATTAAAGGACAAAATTCTAGTGCAAACCTGCATGGTCACAGTGCAGATTAATTAGAATTAGTCTTCAAAGAGAACTTTTAAATGTTATCGTAAACATATTGTAAGAAAATGAAAATTATAAGTAATATTGGTGAGCTGTGTGTTTTTGTGTCTAACTCCATATTTGTGTCTGCCTATTTGTTCAGTGTATATCTTCATAGATCAGGATGGTAATATCAGATTAAAAAATGAAAATTCTTAAAAGAGCTCTATTCAAATATTAATATTTATATGCAATCATATTCACAAATAACTATTCCTGAAGCCCAAATTAAGCTAAACAGAATAGAAAGGTCATATAGAAATCTAGATATAGAAACTATTGGGACAGGGAAAAACTTTTTCCTGAGCTCTTTGTCCTACCCAGTCCCCAAGGCCTTTTCTTTGCAAGAGCTATGTGGGGGAAGGACAAGATGTCACAGATTAAAACTCTATCTTCTAGGATGGGGAATTAAGAATCATAGTTTGTCCTATAATTTCCCAATTTAAACCTTTTTAACAGCCTTAAAATAAAGGATGTTATAATCCTATTACCAAGTTTCAATAAATAAAGGAAAAGTCCTTGAAAGCTATGGAAAGATCTTTTTAAAAAAATTAAACTATTATATTTATTCCAGAAGCCAGATTCAATATGCTTTTAAGACTATTCAGTTTCAATTTTATTTAGCTGGGATATAATCTCCCTAGGTTTATAAGATAAAAATTAAAAAATCAGTATTATATGTATTAAATCTTTAAGATAATTAAAGTTGTAAGTTCACATCTAGTAAGATCATTTCTAATAAAATTAAGTTTAAGAAAGAAATGTAGATCTGCCCTCTCTTAAATGGATAAAATAAATTTCATTGTTGGATAATCATAATATAATAAGTTTATTTTAAAGTAAAGTAATTCCAGGGAGCCATTATTTGTTAGAAACATAAATTGTTACTTATAACAACAAGTAACTTCATAACAAGGAAACCTGTCAGAGGCCACCTCAATCTGGACATTGATATGGTGATAAAGAAAGATAACCTTGATAACATTGTGATTCTAACATTTTCATAAAATAGAAAAAGAAAAAATTTTTTTCTCTGCTGCTAAAGTAAAACACCTGTAAATAAACATAATCATGGTAAAGGTATAGCAGTAAAAATCAAAATACTAAAATATTCAAGTTCATTTGATATGTTATACATTGCATTGGAAATGTTTAGAAAGTATAAAAAGATTAAAAGGGATAGACTTCAGTATTGTCAAACAATCTTCTGCATTCAAGCCAGGCCCAAATACCCTGCAGGATGCCTCTCCATTTGAATTATTTGGCTAGATTGGTTACTGATCCCTAAAACCATAAAATTATCTACCATATCTCTAGTCATGCTACTAAAGTGAATAGAAAGTATGTTGCAGTTTCAATCTCTGGCAGCAGCTAGTGATAGCTCAATATGGATAGATATACAATGGATATTGTGACTAGACTGGCTATTTCATAGTGCCAAAGGGCACTATGCACCAGGCAAGTGAAATACTGGAGCCTTACATTCCTAACTTCTCTCTACAATCAGCTGTGCTCCAGCATGCTGAAAGTGTCAAGGGCATACTAAGGGGAGCAACAATTACCAGAGTATTGTGAGTAAAACTTAGACCAACACAATTGGCATTATGGCCAGCTTCCCTGAAGAGGTAGCATATGTGATATTGCAATCCTGGAGCTTAGATCCTTTAACCACAGCTGGTTTACTGTTTTGACTTAAAGGATGCCTTTTTTCTGCATTTCATTCCAACCAGATTCCCAATTCATTTTTGCCTTTGACAGGCAGAAGTCCAATTTTAAACCTCCAATCAGGTTATGTGGAATGTGTTGCTGCATGGGTTCTGGGGTAGCTCCAATATTTTGGGGATGCCTTAGTTCAGGACCTAGCTGACTTCACTTGCCTCAGAGTTCCCCCCTACAATATGTGGATGATCAGTTGCTTTACAGTCCAAAAAAGGAAGTTTCCAATGCCAAAACAATTTTAGTCTTTAATTTTCTAGCTTATAGAGGCTACAGAATATTGGCAACCAAGACAAAAATATCTCATCAGAAAGTTTTCTATTTATGGTTTCTTTTCACCCCAGGGGAAAGATCTCTCTCCAGAAAGATTTCAAGCTATCACTAGTAATCCCCAGCCTCAAACAAAGAAACAACCTCAGACTTTTCTAGAAATGATTGGTCACTGTAGACTGTGGGTACACAGGTTTGGCAAAATATCCCAGCAAATGTACAATGCTATTTCAGGGGCAGATAACCATCCCATATAATATGGAACAAACCATGAAATTGTCTTCAATGCCTTAAAACAGACTTTCATTAGCCTTCCAGGCTTAAGAATTCGTAACTTAAAGAAGCCTTTCTTTCTAAATATAACTGAGAAGAATGGAGTGGCTATAGGATGAGCCACAGCACAAACCGGGTCTCCCTCCTAGCCCTTACTCCAGAACCTGTCCTACTCATACCCTGGAGAGGACTGGAAGAGTCACATGCCACCCTGCCAGGGCTAAGCATTTTCCCACCATAATGGAAGTCACAAATGAGGTGGCTAAGGACCTACTTCAGCTTAACCACATCAAGAGGGTCTATGTGGCACCTTTCCTCACCCAGAATCTGCAAACCAGATTCTGATCAACACAGGTTGGTTGGCCCAGGTTTGACAGGGGGTTTGAGTGGGAGAGAGTGTGTTGGATGGTCCATGATACTGGGGGGAGTTTTGGGAGAGGGGCAAAGTGAACACTGGGGATTGGCAGGTATGTGATTGAAAGTACAAAGTTGGGAATGCTCTTATGGAACTATGACAAGGAAAGGTTACTAGTTTTGGGTTTGGGATGGGAAGGGGGCATTCAGAACAGGGTTCACCTGGGCCAGGCTTGTAGGGAGTGTGTGAGTGATCATTTTATCATAATGTGTGGTATCAGTGGGTGGAGAAACACATAATGAGTGGGAAGAAGCTGGGCTCCCATCCTTGGGAGGACTGATATGTTCACAAACAGAGGGGTTAGAGTCTTTTGAGAACATGGGTGGTTACTAATAGGGCAGGACAAACCAATTTGTCAAGACCTCAGTGCTGTTGTAAGTAACTATGAATCTTGTCATTCAAGGAGTGGAGCTGGGTGTTTTCAGTGGGTCCTGAGCAGAGAGGCAGGGAGGAATAGAAAAGATTGAAAAGGGGGTATTTAGTGGGCAATGAAAGTGTTCTACATGATCTTTCAATGATTGACACAGGCCATGTTAAATAGCATCAAAATTTATAAAAATGTGTGGTCTAAAATGTAAACCATAATATAAAACGTTGACCATGGTTAGTAGCTATGTTTCACTATTTGTATATCAGTTATAACAAATGTATCATCTACATATAAAAAGGTATTAATATGGGAAGTAGGAAAAGGGGGAGGATGTTGAGTATATGGGAGTCCCTTATATTCTGTATGTTGCTTTACTGTGACTTAAAACTTCTTTGAGAACAAATTGAAAAATAGTAAGACACCGGGGAATAAATGGAAGAAAATGTCACTGTACATGTAGGAAAACAGATTTACAGTGATGAAAGGCAAAATGTCAAAACCAAATTTTTATAACTATTATTCATTATTTCTTAATATCCCAATTTTAAATTTTATTTTATTTTTAGGTTTTTAAAAATTTTATGTATTTTATTTCTTATATTTAAATCCACCATTATTATTTCATTTTCCTATTAATTGTATTTGGCTATTATATTGGCTTCATTTTTTTAAATATATTTTTTATTTGTTTTTAAAAGATACTTAGATTGCATAAAATGTTAAATAAAGAAGTATAAGGGATTCCCATAAGCCCCAATCCCCAAACCTCCCAATTTTCCCCACATTAACAACTTCTTTCATTAGTGTGGCACATTCATTGCATTTGATGAACACATGCCACTAACCATGGAATATACTTTACATTGTAGTTTATACTTTCTCCCACTAAATTCTGTAGGTTGTGGCAACATATATCATCGCCTGTATCTGTCATTGCAATGTCTCTCAGGTCAATTCTAAGGCCTGAAAATGCCCCCATATTTCACCTCTTTTTCCCTCTCCCTGACTACAGCACATCCAGTAGCCACTGTCTCCACAGCAATGATATAATTTCTTCCATTGCTAGAATCACAATAAGTCTATAATAGAATACCCATAAATCTACTCTAGTCCAAATTTTATTCTAGAACCCTGAGGATTCTGGGATGGTGATGTCCACTCCACCACTAATTGAGTGGGGGCTTTGATCCCCTATGGCTGATGGATGGGAATTTCTTGCTTGCAGTGGTAGATGCTCTTGGTTCCTGTGTGTGGTGGTTGCCCATCCTCACTTCATTGTTAATTTTCCTGGATGAGTTCAATGAACTGGACAATAGGTTTAGCAACTCTTCTGAGTCTCAGGGCCCAGCTGGCACATGGACAGTGCAGAGATTAAAGTCTTTTGCATACACACCTACCAACTTCAGCACCAACTATAGGTTCAAATAAAAGGGACAGAAGAGGCATGTGTAGAGAAGTCACATCTGAGTCCACCTCTATCACACTCAGGAGCACAAACTCCAAAGAAGGGTCCACTGTCAAGGCACAAAACTCCAGAGCTATCTGCCATGACTGTAGGACCTGGGTGTCCCTGGAGCCCTCAGGAGCCCCACAATTTGAATAGTATCTACCTTGGCCGTCTATGAGATCTTGCTAAGATTTTCATAAGCATTACTTCTCTAATGACCTCCTGACTCACTTTGAAGTCCCTTAGGCATAAGCATTCAGTTGTCTTTACCTTTTCCAGCTTTTATTCATGGTCTTTTTCCAGTGCTTCGTAGTAATTCCTCAGTGCCACGGAGGCTCATCCCCAGGAGTCATAACCCTTGCTAGGGGGAACTTATATGCTGACTTTGGCTTAGAGAAAGGCCAAATGTGAGGAACAAGGAGGCTATCAGGAGTTAACTCTTAGGCACTCTACAACACTAGGCTAAGTTGCAAATTCAATGGCAAAAGGCTTATAAGTATAGTTGTCAGTATCAACGCCCCATCAATTGACCATCTTTCTTTACTAGTCATTACCCCTGTACTTGGGTGATTTTTACTGTTCAATTAGAGAATGTGACAGAGCACTCCAGAACGGGAATTCAATAATCTTTCGGTTGTTGTGTGATTCTCTACCTACTGTGGCAATGTCACATGTATATCTGAACATGTTTATATACATTATATTTATGTCCAGTGAACTTCCTCCCATGTATTCCCCATCACAGACATGCCACCCCATTGATCCACCCCTGCCATATTTGTAAACCCTCTGTGATCCAAAACTTCTTCAAAAATGAAGCCAAGAATATTTCCAAATTCAATTAATAAGAAAGTGAAATAACAATGGCAGGTTTAAACATAAGAAATAAAATACATGAAAATTTAGAGAAACTAAAACTAAAATAAAGTAAAAAATGGGGTATTAAAAATGAAAAATATTTTAAAAAATAAAATAAAATTGAAAAAAAATTTTTTGACATTTTGCCTTTCATCACTATAATATCAGTTATCCTGTATGTAAAGTGGCATTTTCTTCCATTTCTTCTCCAGTGTCTTACTTTTTTTAAATATTGTCTTCAAAGAAGATTTAGGTCACATTAAAGCTACATACAGAATATAGAGGCCTCTCATATACACAACATCCTCCCCCCTTTTTGCCTTCCCTATTAATAATCTTTTTTACATGTGGATGGTACATTTATTACACCTGATATATAAATATTGAAACATAGCTACCAAACATGGTCAATAGTTTACATTATGGTTTACATTTTAGACCATACACCTTTAAACATTTTTGATGAAATTTAACATGGCCTATATGGAGAACATTTCCATTTCCCCCTAAATACCACCTATTCAATCTCTTCTATTCCTCCCTCCTCCTCCCCTCAGGGCCCAAGGCAGCCACCAGACTTCACTCCTTAAAGGACAAGATTCATAGATACTTGCAATAATACTGAGGGATGGACACACTAGCCTGTCCCCCTACTAAGAACTGCCCATGCTCTCAAGAGACACCCTACCCTCTGTTTTAGAACATGTCGGTCCTCCCCAGCATGGGAGTCCAACTCCTTCCCACTCATTATTTGGGCCTCCCACAACTGATAGAACACACTATGACAAAACGATCACTCATACATTCTCTAGAGTACTGTCCCAGGTGCACACTGTAGCAAGTGCCCCGCCCCATTCAACACTTTAAACCAGTAAACCTTCCTTGTCATATTGGCACAAGTTTTCTCAACATTGTAGTTTCACCTATGTACACTCCAATCCCCAGTGTTCACCTGCACTCTCACCCAACCCTCCCCCCAGTTCCATGGACCATCCAACCCATCTTCCCAAGACTACTCCCCTGTCAAACTTGCACCAGACAACCCAATAGTATCCCTACACCCCTGCCATATCTCTTCACTACAAAAGTATTCACTTCTACCTTATAGATTTTGTTCATATGAGCATTAGCTCATGACCATCTTCTCACTTCCCATTTCCTGGAAAATTATCTTCCAGACTCTAGCTCTCTGAGTGAGCTAATTTGCTTAATTCATATCAGAGAGTTCATGTAATATTTGTCCTTCAATGCCTGGCTTGCTTCACTCAACATAAGGTCCTCAATATTCCTCCATTTTATTCCAAGTGTTAGTACTGTATTCCTTCTTAGAGTTGAGTAATATTCCATTGTATGTATATATATACCACATTTTCTTTATACATTCATCTGTTGATGGGCATTTGGGTTGATTCCAACTTTTGGCAATAGTGAATAGTGCTACTATGAACATTGGTATGCATATATCTGTTCATATCCTTGTTTTCAGTTCTTCTGAGTATATACCCAGCAGTGGCATTTCTGGGTCATATGGCTGATTCACAGTTGGATTTTTGAGGAACTGCCAAGCTGTCCTCCACAATGGCTGGACCATTCTTCATTCTGACAAAAAATGGTGAGGCTTCCCATTCCTCCATATCCTCTCCAACACTTGTAGTCCTCTGTTTTTTAAATGGCTGCCAGTCTAATGGGTGTAAGATGGTATCTCACTGTTATTTTGATTTGCACTTATGTAATAGCTAGTTGAGGGGGAGAATTGGGGGGTGTCTCGGCCACTGAGGGTCGGTCCCCCCTGGTGGGGGGTATCCGGTGTGGAGGGTGACGCAGGAAAGAGACTGCGGAGACGAGGCTGATAGCTCAGGTCTGTCTTATTGGGGAAATGCAGCACAATTTAAAGGGTTGAGGGGTGGTGTGGTGTTGTCTAATTGGTTAAAATTAGGTGAGGTTGAGATAGGTTGGTGTGGGTTGTTGCTGGGTAGGAGGCAACAGAGGGGAGTGCAGGGGAAAGGGTTTAGGGTATGGGGGAGGGTAGTGGCCACGCATGCCCGTTGGCTGCTTGCCAAGTTTCGTTTCTAGCCCTGAACTTAAGTTTTGTTTCTCTCTCAGGACTTAAGTTTCATTTCTCACCCAGGACTTAGGTTTCGTTTCTCAAGTTATAGCCAACATCTGCCCCTTTTTCTTTATTTTTTGAAGGCTGGTTGGCTGAGGGGGAACTGTGCCTGTTTTAGGTCTAGACCATGCTGTGCAATTTACTGGATCTTACCCGTCATTGGAGGCCTTAGCAGCGATTGGGCTAGGGCTCTTGGCAACAATTGGCTAGGCTCC